>JALHAQ010000112.1:0-56861 GCA_023838395.1 Holcopasites calliopsidis
ATATCCCTTGTCTTATGATAGGTGAGCATTCATTTTTGTCATATGATTTTATTCAAGTTGGGGAGAAAAGGAAAGTTTACTTAAGAGTCAAGTAACATGGTGATTTCTATAAAACTATATTGAAAACAACATAAATGAAAATAAAAAGAAAAGAAAAAAATTGAATAAGAAAGAAAGAGAGAGAAAGAAAAAAGGTGTCAGAGAATAGTTCATAAACATGTTTATATCACCAGGGGTTGTGAAATCAAAAGGGGAGTCATGATTGTAAAAGTAAATATTGTGTTTTTTTATATAAATTTAAATGTTGTGAATGGCTCCTCTATACCAAGGCCATTTTGAATTGATACCTAGAAGACTTTAGTTATCTATGTTATAATGATTTCAAATTGGTATGCATAGATGTACGCCTAAGAAGACACATGTTGTTGACCTTGGTTGGAGTTTATTTCTAGTAGTAGAAGGGACTAATAGAAAATAGAGACATCCGAAGACTTTAAGGTGAGAATATGAATGACATTTTTGGTAAAGAATCATAGCTGGTGTTTGAAGATATAATTGTTTGGTTGGAAGAATATATAATAAATAAGTAGCCATATGAATAGCATGATGCCAAAAATAAGGTGTTAGGGAAGCATGTGCAAGAAGAGTACGGATGATATTGTTATTAGCATGAATTTTTCTTTCGGCTTTTCCATTTTGAAGTGAGGTGTGAGGACAAGAAAATCGGAAGCTCATTCCATTTTCTTTACAGACATTATGGAAAGAAGTATTGTCATATTCTTTTTCATTATCAAATTGAAAATATTTTATATCTCTTTCAAATTGTGTTTTAATGTGATTATGATTTGAGTAGAGGGTGTTGAGATTTGAGTAGGTAGTCTGGTAGTAAGAGGATAGAGGTCACCCGAGCTATCACATCTCATTAGCGGCATTCATGTCTGAAGATCCTTTACAGAAAAAACCAAATGAATCAAATTCAACATAAATTCATTGCCAATGATAAATTTTCGCACAGAAACAAGGTTTTTAATTACTTTATGTGCATGTAGGACATTATTTGAATTTAAGGGAGTTTGAGAGTTAGGTAATAATTCATTTCCATGACCAATACCTGAAATATTATGACCACTACCAACAATAATATGATTACTTATATTGGAATAAGATGTAAGATTACCTCGGTTTTTCGTCATGTGAGATGTAGCTCATGTGTCCATGTATCATTGCTTGTCAAGACGAGGCATAGACAAAGTATGCATTGCAGCTTGAATGTCTGTTAATGTGTATGACGATTGTGCTGAAGTCATGTGTGCCTATTGTGGTCTCTGCCCAAGAATATTGCATGACGGTTTAGAGTGAGTGATTACTGCCAATTTACAGTGGTAGGATAAGGGCAAAGAAGATAGGCCCATGGCTGCCACTATGAAGCCCAAGGAGGAAATTCCTATGACAAATTCCATGCCCCATTTTGATGATTTTGTGATCGTCAAAATCGACCAACACCACGACTGGGAGTTTGTCCACAATGATAGTTGCTTGAGCTACCGCGTCTGATGCCACTATCGATAGTGTTTTGTTGATTTCAGATGGCGCGAGGAGAAGGCGAGTTTAGATGGTTGTTGTCCTGAGAAGCAATAAATGCAGAGTTGTTAGTGTTTTTATGTGTGCATTTGGCCAGGGTCGTTTCTTCCAAGACAACCATAGATCGAGCCTTGTAGAAAGGAGACAGAATTTTAGAATGACGGATTTGAGAGCCAACTATAGCATAAGCATATGAGAGACCAGAAATAAGTTGAAGAACCATACGTTCGTTGGAAACATGTGCACCGACATCAGACAACTAATCAAAGTTGGCAGTACGATGATGCAACTGGGAATTGCTCTATGGTGACACAAGACAATTCTTTCTCTAGATAGAGTGCACGTGAATTTCTGTTGTCAAAGAAGATATTGAAATGACAGTCCCAGTACTTGTGCGGTAGAATCACAATCAATGATGGTATGCAAAAGGTCAATGGATACGGTATCGTAAATCCATTGCAAAACTATGGCATCAAGACGTTTCCATAAGGTTGGATCAGTTTCTTTGATAGAGGGAGAGGAATATCTAGGTTCGGTGGTGGGTGTATGAATGATGTGGTCAAGAACTTCATAAACTTGAGCGTGAATTTTAAATAACTTAAACCATGTATTGTATTGGCTTTTTTCAATATCTTGAGTAATTTTGATGAAGTTTGTGATATTGTTGACAATTAGGGCATGATGAATGAGGAGATTGGTGGTGGTGATGGTAGATTTGGGAGGTGTCTTTGATTGTTTAAACGGTGGGATTTTGGAATCATACATGATGATGTTTGGAGAGAGAAACTGAGAGAGAAAAGGGGTTGAAGGAGATGGTGGTGAAAGGAGGGAGAGAAAATAAGGAGTCAGGTTTGGGAGGAGGGAGAAGAAAGAAACAAAATTTGGTTGCTATGGTGGGGGCAGCTTTGGGGAAGAAGAGGTAGAAAGAACAAAATAAATTGGGTTGCCAAAGGGGTTTATGTTGGTGATACCATAAAATAATTGTTTTCCTTTAGTGTTTCATTGTGAAGTAATGTGTATTTATATAATGATTTTGTCTAGAACCTCAAGTATGAAGTATCTCTAACCTAGGTTTCAATTATCTCTAACTAATATACGATATATTAATAATGTATACAATAATATTTTATATTCTAATAATGACTTTATCTCCTCTTATGAAAATCAAAGTCTCTTCTTTGTTGCTTTAAATCTCTCTTATTTGGCTCACCTTTTTTATTTCCTTGAATCCTTCTAGTTTGGGAACTTCTACCCGAGGTCGCATCCATAAACCTCAAATCCTTTTCTTTGTTCTCATCATTTCTTTACTAGTATGGTTAAAGGTCTTGCGGTAATCGAAGATGTTCATGTAGGAAAAGAACTAGAAAAACTTTTAGTAGGCACCTGCAAGTGAATATATATTTTTGGTATTTTATTTGGTGAATGAAAAAGTAGTTTGTTATTAATCCTATGTTAATTTTAAAGAAAAAACTGAGCGTAAATCTGATAAGAAGATATTACCAATCCTAAATCTACCTAGAAAAAATAAAACTAACTATCCTAGTGTAAAATAATCAAATTCTCCAAAGTAAAAACTACTTAATCTACTAAAATAACCAACTTGTCAAACTAAATCTTTTCGGTTGTTTTGAAGCAAGATAAGAATTTAGATGAACCTAGTAAAATCAAAACGCATCTGTCTTAAGGGAGGATGAGTCTATTCTAATAAGAGATTTACTTTTCCCACCCTATGGCTTTCCTTGCGCGCCCTATTTTTTTTCAAAAATACCCCTGGTTCGGATTTCGTTTTTCGAATTTAATTGCTAGAATTTTGCAGATTTATCCGGATTTTAAAATCCGGAATGATCTTTTACCAGAACTTTTTCAACTTTAAGCTTTGAAATTCATAAAATAAATTCAAATAAACATGTAGAACAGAAATAAAAAGACAAAAAGATAAAAACAACTCATTTTATTAATATATGAACATTACATTACAATAATGTTGAAGCTTTTTAAGCTTATTACATAACAACCTAAATCTATTTCTAATCTCCTTAGAGCCTAACCACTGGTATGTCCTATCACATACTAGTAGCTTCCCTGTTGGAGGGCAACCAGAGGAGGAGGGAAGAGGAGGGCGGGAAGAAGAAACCAATGCCCCTAAGGGAGGTAGGGGGTGCTCAAACTTACGCTGAGACAGGCCAAGCTAAGAACCACACTGACCCACATGCCCCCAGATGAACCGCACTTCTTTGCAATGCGCTTCCATCCTCATTGACCGTTTATACAAACCCTGAAAGTTTTCAACGAGGCCCTTATCTATGAAAGGCCAACGATAAAAAAAAACCATGGTTATAGAAGCAAGAAGATGAGGAGAGGGTGTGAGAGGATGGTGTGAGAAATGGTGGGGTTTGGAAGACTATTTATAGGGAGGGTGGGTCAAAAAACGGTTGGGAGGTCCTAAATGTAGTAAAAAAAAAACGTGGTAAAACGCGTTATCTTGACTTGACCACTAACAAAAACTTGTGGTAAAAACGACCGGCCCATGACACTGATGCAGTCTGGAAAATACAATCTGAAATGAACCTTTGTATTCCGAAATATATTTTCCGGATTAATACGATATTGGTGAATGAGGGAAAAGATGGCACTTATTGTAGGGCTAAGGAATTTCCAGAATGTATAATCTGTAAAGCTTCAGCAATGGATTCTTTTGTGTGGAACCATTAATGTAGGTTTGGACAGTTACAACCACTAACACGTTTTCCATTGACTGTACTAATGATCTAGGACTTGTTTTAGGCTATAAATAGGTTTACATCTTCAACAAATACCTTCATTCTTCAATTCACCTCTTTTCTTCCATTTTCTTCAAAAAAATTTAGTTTTTTAGGGGTGTCGGTGGTGTCACTTGTTGACCGTTCATATGAACCCTGCAATTGCATTGCAACTTGTGTGGGGTTCATATAACAGTCAACAAAGACCCTTCATATCAAAGAAAAACAAAAAAGCACATAACATAGGGCTTTAGTTGTTTCCGGATTATAAAATCCGGAACACTTCAGCATAGGATTTTTTTGGTGTGATCCACATTGCACCAAGAGTTTATCTGGTCCACAACATCCAAGGACCTCTATAAATAAGTGTTCTCCGGTTTTCAGCTTCAATACCATCAAAACACACTAAAGAAAACCATGCAAATTTTTGTCATTAAGCTGAGGGTCTTTCTCACGCGGTCGCAAATAGATAGCTCTCTATTTGACCGCGTCCGTGTGATGAAGATCCTCAACATGCTATCAAAAATATATAGATACAAAGAGGTTACTCTATATTTGAATATCAAGAGGTTTATATGAGTTAGATCTTGCTGCTTGCCAGATGAATATGTCATTTGGCAAGGCAACATGATCTAACTCAAAAAAAATCCTCTTGAAACACCTTGCCTTTCTTCATTATGTTTCATCATTTCTGTCATTATGTTTTTTTTTTTAACTTTTTATTTGTCTTATTCGCAACGAAAACGATCCAAATAAAGGGTCTGATGCAGTTCAGATTTTATAATCCGGAACAAATTCATGCCTTGAGGATTATAAAATCCGGAAACCCTCACTTCTTCAAAAAAAAAATCCGAAAACCCTCAGTAACATTTTGGCCAGTGACGTTTCACCAAAGATTTGGCCGGTTAGTGGAGGATTAACGAATTAATTATTGGACGGCTAGCATTTTAAAAACATTTTTGTAGACTCAACTTATGACCTTGGACTGATTTAAGGCTTGGTTCTTCAACATTTTCCTTCATTCTTCTTCACCTCCTTTCTTACATTTTGTTCAATTATTTTTAGATTTTTAGGTAGCTTTTAGGTGTGTCTGTGGTGTCATGGTCATTGTTGATCGTTCATACGACCCCTGCAATTGCATTGTAGCTTATGCGGGGGTCGTATAATGGTCAACAGAGACCCTTGACATCAAAGAAAGACACAAAATTTCTTAGCGTATGTTTCTGGATTTTAATTTCCGGAAACTCTAACAATCCTGTTCAGAAAACGTAATCCGGACCAGGGGTATTATTGAAATTTTTGCAGGGCGCGCGAGAAGGCAGCAGGGTGGGAAAAGTAAAACTCTTCTAATAAAAGTGAAATCACACCATCTACAAAGATTTTTTTTTAAAGAAGTTAAATTATCCCACCTAAATTGGCATCTGGGAGAATCAAACCCGAGATTTGAGGAGGAATACACTCCCATATTCTAAGTCAATATCATTACACCAACCCAAAGTGGGTTCCCAATCTAAAAAGATTAATCTAACTTATTAATGAATCTTATATCCTAATCCTAATCCTAAAAGATTTAAGTTAATCCTTGCTTCAAAAAAAAAAAAAGATTTAAGTTAACCCTAATATTAGAAAATATAGACTATTCCCAAAAAACAAACTAAATAAAATAATAAAATACTTGATAATCCTAAAAAAGAAAATTACGAAAATCGAAAAATAGAAAGGAAAAAAAATATACTCTACTAATTAGTCACAACTATGAAATAAAACTAACCTACTAAATAATAAACTTACAAAGTAAAGCGAATCACCTCGTCGAATATCAAAATTTCGGCAACAACATTAAAAACATGATGACTAAATTGGTAAGTGCACTAAACTGTGTTAATTAATAAAGTGATATGTAAAATTGTCTCTATATGGATTGTCGTTTCAACTGGGCAACTAGTTGAACTTGTTAAAAACAGTAAATAAAAAGTAAACTTAATGGGGGAATTTGCAAGTTTGATTTGATTGTGCAAAACAGTTGAGTTTGATTGCAGAAAAATAAAAGGCTTTGATTGTAGTGTTTAGTGGTGGTTACTATCTAATTCCTTGTTGGATTAAAGATAAGCAATTATCAGCTGAGACAATGGTTATGTTTAAGCGAAGAATTCGTGGGATTTTTACGTTCGTCCAGCTAAGTTGTACATGCTGATCACAATAAAGTTATACACACGATGATGGTATATAGGTTCGTCAATCCTATAGGGTATGTATGTCTTCGTAAGGTTATCAAAGTGGGGTCTTGCTTTCTTAGAGGTAATTGAAACATAAATAGAGTGGGTATTCCTAAATCGTCATCTAAATGCTCAATCTGCGTATATGAATCTTACAAGTACTCCATATACACTGACTGTTCTTAGTACATTATAAAGTTTATAATGCAACAATTATAAAAGTTGACGAGAAATTAGCTTATGCAGCCCCTTATGTCTATGATCAGTTTGACACCCTAGATATGTCACACTCCATATTGCTTCTTAAAAGCATTAAGATATTTGCATATAAAATTAAATAGATCTAACATAACAGAATAAAAGTTTTGAATTAAATTGATTCAACAAACAAATAGAGGTACATCTTATAACTCTAACTAATGTAGATTTAGTTACTCATGTTAGCTAAAAACAAATTACAAAAGACATAAAACATACATTAAGAACAAAAGGTTGAAGAAAAACTCCTCCTTTGATCCTACCAGCACTTCCTTCCTATTGAACCGCCAAGTTTATGAATAAAGACTTTTGTATTTATAGGCATATTTCCAGCTGGGTTTAGGTTAAAATACTTGACTTTTTCCCCAAACATGCATGGGAAAAACAACAAAATGTTTTTTTATCTTCATAATTGTACACACACCTCATGTGCATGAGGGCGCGCCTTGCGCGTGTGCACAAAAACAGTGTTTTTCAACATTGTTTTGCACACTCCGGACGTGTAACACTTTCTTCCAATGCGACTTTGTCTTTTTCTTTGTCTTTTTGTGTGTTTTCTTCCTTCAAACTTAATTTGAGACTTGGGATATAGAATTTCTCAAACTTGTAAAGTCTTCAAATGTCTCTTGAATATTTATTCCATATCTTCCCGATTCTTCATGTGATTTGTCTTCCTTCGTCGAATTACATGCTTTTTCAAGAAAATACATAAAAAAATATCTAAGAATAACTTAGTTTAAAGAAGAACTAAATTTATATGACTAAATCAAAAAACATTATTAAATGTCTCTTAAACCTTAAACAACTTATCTAAAATTCTTTTTCATAAGACAAATCATAACTAAAATGACCGAACAATATATTAAAAATAACACAAGATGGTTTGTGACTTTGTATAATTAAACATATTTGATTTGATGTCTTTTCTCATACACTCGTGGAAAACCTCTCATGTCCCAACTACACTCGTGGAAAACCTCTCAGACCATTTGCAATGGCAAAACCAATTAAACAACCTTCAATTTTTACCTCTCCAATAGTTTTTTCATTCAACAGCCTACCCCACCACCTTACTCTACCCCACCACCTTTTATTTCTTATTCTTATTTAATTTTATATTTTTGTTTTTATAATTACATAAAATTACAATTATCGATTATAATTAAATTAAAATAAAGAAACACTTAACAATTTTTTTTTTGTAAAAACAAATTATATTTAAATAATTGATTTTTATTTTCTTAATTTAAAATACAATACAACAAACTAAGCACGCGACACACAAATAGCTTAAAATGCAAGACAACAAACAAGCACACAAAACACAAGTAATTTATGAAACTACGTTACAAATCATCTTCAATCACGAAACATTCCAAACTTTGTCCATATGTGCTTCACTAGATCTGCTTGCAATTGGTGATGAACATTTGAATCACGCAATTCGGATCTAGCACGCACATGAGATGCAAAAGTGGGTAACACCTCGGTTGAGTATGGTTGCGGTGTACTAGATCCACTTCCCTCAGATTGGTCAAAATCGGTCCAACGTTGAGCATATGTATCTCGTTCATCCTCAACAATCATATTATGTAATATGATGCATGTCCTCATGATGAGACCCAAATCGGCTATGTCCCACAAGCGAGCTGGTTCACGGATGATTTTAAATCGAGCTTGAAGCACTCCAAAAGCTCGTTCGATGTCCTTCCTACATCCCTCCTGATGTTTTGCAAATAACTTATCGGGTTCACTTTGAGGAAGTCTAATAGATTTGACGAAAGTTGGATAAGAAGGGTAGATACCATCAGCTAGATAGTATGTCATATTATATGGACGTTGATTCACAAAGTAATTCACCCTTGGAGCCTTTCCCTGTTCCACATCATCAAACACTGGTGACCGGTCCAGAACGTTTATATCGTTCAACGTTCCCGGACATCCAAAAAAGGCATGCCAGATCCATAGATCATGAGATGCAACTGCTTCAAGAATAACTGTGGTGGTTCCCTTATCCCCCCTGGTGAATTGACCTTCCCATGCTTTAGGACAATTTTTCCACTCCCAGTGCATGCAGTCAATACTCCCGATCATTCCTGGGGAACCCCCGCATTTCACTAACATTTAGTATTCTTTGGAGGTCATCTTCGGTTGGTGCTCTCAAATACTCTTGCTCATACAGTCGTATGATTCCTTTGCAGAATCTATGTAAGCACTCCAATGCTGTACTACCTCTTATTTTGATGTATTCATCGACCGCATCTGCTGCCACACCATATGCTAACATTCACATTGTTGTGGTACATTTTGCTAATGGTGATATACCTTCTTTGTTGGCGGCATCAACTCGCTGGGTGAAGTAGTTATCACTACTTGAAAGGTCTCCAACGATTCGAAGGAAAACATGTTTTTGCATCCGATACCGACGACGAAACATTGCATCGTCATATGTAGGCTCATTGGCAAAGTAGTCGTCAATGAGTCTCTAGTTAGCTGCTGCATGATCTCTATTTAAATATTTTCTTGTACGAGATCCACTACCTGACCCACTACCTTCCTCTATTTTTTTTCGACGCTGAATAAATCGGTTGACGATATAAGTGTCTTCAGCATCACGTTTTTGGAAGTAGGCATCCATATCAAAAGAATCCAATGATAATTTTTGGTGATATTGGAAGTAGATATGAATAAGATTTTGTGATATTGGAAGTAGATAGAAATGAGATTTGTGATATTAGAAGTAGATATGAATGAGATTTGTGATATTAGAAGTAGATATGAGTCCCTATATATAAGTACATTGTGTGGTGGACACTTACGGATTCCAAATAAGTTATTGAGTTGTATTAAAGCAAACGGTGGGGATAATTATTAAAGTCACGGACATTAAACTGT
This sequence comes from Holcopasites calliopsidis, assembly GCA_023838395.1. Taxonomy (NCBI): domain Eukaryota; kingdom Metazoa; phylum Arthropoda; class Insecta; order Hymenoptera; family Apidae; genus Holcopasites; species Holcopasites calliopsidis. The sequence continues at coordinate 9,710 of JALHAQ010000112.1, forward strand.
GGGCAAACATTACAACGAATGGAGGAAGACAGTGGGCATAATTATTAAAGCAAATAGTAGGTGAAATAAATCTGGCACACAGTGGGCATAATTATTAAAGCAAATTGTTTCTGAAATAAGTCACGGGGGACTAGACAACACTATAGACTATCACTGAGGACTAGACAACACTGACAATTATTAAAGTAAACACTGGGGACTAGACAACACTATAGACTATGAAGGTGGGAAAAACACAAGAAGGGGGGGTTGAATTGTGTTTTCAAAAACGTTTTCTTTCTTACGAAAAATAACACTGTTCTCAGGATACAGAGTCTGATGGAGTTCAGACTCTGATCAGAGTTCAGAGTCTTAGCAGCGGAATAAAGAACAAATGCAAGAAAGAAAGAAGACACAAGCAATTTTATACAGGTTCCTTCCACAAACCGGAAGTAGTCCTGTCCCCCTTGCACTTCCAAGGAGAGTTTCACTAAAATGTAATATCGAATTACAAGTTGCTCAAACACACAAGTATGAGACTTCCTTTGCTCAATCACACAAGAAAGAGACTTCAAATGCTCAAGCACACAAGCAAGAGACTTCAAATGCTCAAGCACACAAGCAAGAGACTTCAAAACAATTACAGAGAATTGAAAAGAGTTTTGAATACTTGATATACAATCAGAGGTATTCACAATACAAAACGAAACAGAACAGACTCTGTTTTCTTAGATACTTAGAAATTCTAAAATGTGAGCTTTTGTAAGAATTATCTAAGTTGTTGATGAGCAGTGTTTGCGACTTAGAATATGAGAGGAGAACTCAATTCGCGTGTATATATTGTTGTCTATTGTTCTCCAAATCTTCATCTCTATTTATAGAGAGTTTGAGAGATGTTAGAAACTGCCAGCTCATCACTTTTTCTTTACCGAGGCTGATTTGACACCTTTGATCCTTTGCTTGATTTGAGGCTTGTATAATGAAATCAAATTCAAATCCATTCCATCATATATGAAAAAATTTCTGCTTTAGTTACTGTTATTCTTGTCGTGTATAGAAGACACTGTGCAGAGTTGGTGGTTGCAGGAACAGGTGTCATCGCGATTTTCGGGTGTCAAATCATTAATTGGATTTGAACCTTTCAATCATTGATGTCTCTATTTTTTTTGGGGAAGGTAAAATCGAGAAAACCTTAGAAATCCTAAGTTCGGGGCTGATTTCACTACGGGAAGGTGTTAGGCACCCGCAATGACTATAGTATCCTATAGGAACCGTTTTACTACGCTTTACGTTTATGCTTTACTTTTATTGCTACTTGTAAAAGAGATTGGTTTTAAGAATGAGAGGGAGAAGATGGGATTTTATTTTATTGGACTTGGAGAGATTTTGAATCTCTTGCCTACATACCCTTTTAAGGGATCAAAATTCCATGTAGTTCTCTTCCAAAATGTTTTTGTGGGTTGGTTCAATTTTTAGTTTTGAAAATGGTTTTGAAGAAAGAGATAAGAGGCCGCAAAGGCATGAGATTTGAAAACAAGTGAGGTTAGTCCAATTTATTTACAAAAAATAGTTAAAGTTGGAATTAATTGTATTTTGATTTGATTAAGAAAAATAAAAGGAAAATCCCTTGGAGTTTTGACTCCAAGGTTTATTTGGAAAATATTTGAAGTGATGGAAGTTGTGTTTTTTTCAAAAAGGGTTAATTTTCTCTAAGCATCGCGCATCCTAAACATACACCTAAACGATAAACATACAACGTGTGTGCGTGTGTCGGTGCATGTGTCGGTGTACATCATTATAGTCCATAGTCCTTTACATCGGGTCCTATTTTACATTCTATAGTCTTGCATGAAATTAAAGAAAAGTAAACTACCTAAAATATTGCATGAAATTGAATGGAACCTAAACTCAGAGAATGGGGATGAATTGGAGCTTTCAAAAGGCATGAAACACAAAATAGTTAGTGAAGCAATATGCAATGATAATGAAATGTTAGGCAACAAGAACAACAAAATATGGAAGGATGTGAAGAAGAAATGCATGCTAACTAACATGACTTATGAAACAAGAAATTAAAAGCTAAACTTTGCAAAATTAGGAAACTAGCACCTAAACTTGCAAGATAAAAGCTATCCTATTAACAAAATTGAAAATATCGCAAAATCGTGGACAAAGATCAAACCTAATCAAAATGGAACATATTGCAAGAATTGTAAGCAAAATCAATTAACGCAATTAGACATACCGCAAAAATTGTAAGCGAAATCAATTAACTAACACACTTGAACATATTGCAAGAATTGTAAGCAAAATCAATTAACTAACACAATTAAACATATTGCAAAAATTGTAAGCAAAATCAATTAACTAACACAATTAAACATATTGCAAAAATTGTAAGCAAAATCAATTACCACAATTGAATGAATTAGTACAAAATCAGGAGCAAACTTATCATAAAATTAAATGCCAAACATCAACATCACATGACAAGTTTCGGACCAAAATTGCACAAGAAACTTCACACGAAACCGCACAAAATATACGAATCAAGAATGAAATTGACACATATTATTTCCATCAGTTCTGAACATGTGAAAATATCACTAATCAGCCAAAAACATATCAAGAATACATAGTAAAATTTTTTGGGATTTTTTGCAAGAAATTTGGCATGCATATGGGTTCAGATAGCAAGAATGCAGTTGCAATTAGCAAAAAAAAATCCAAGAAATTGAAAGGAAGCCAAAGCCCGCGGGTAAAAGGCCCAAACCCAAACACAGAGATGGATCCGGATCTCCAGAACGCCTCTGGGGCGTTGGATGGATCCGGATCCATTAGAATCAAGATCCAACGGACGAAAGCGAGGGAGAATGGGCCGGGTTTGGATCCACCCGGTTCGCTTGCTTATATAAAAGGGGATCCAACCCGGTTCACTCATTTGTCTTGCTCTTTCTCTTTCTTCCGTTCGTTCTCTCTTCTCTTCTCTCTACGAACCCTAACCCTAGTTGCTTGAATCTTGCTCAGAAACGTATGATTCATGGCTCAAACACTGTGTTTCATCGTTCTAAACATGAATCCACCGTTACAATTCGCGAATCCTAACTGAGGTGATGTAGATCGTGGATTCGTTCGCGGATTCCGAACGGCTTTGGTTCTTGTTTTTTGATTCAAATCTTTTCTTAAACGTTTTTGTATGTTGATTCGTTGGTTTACAACGATTGATACACGTTGTAAACCTTGGAATCTTGAAAGTTTTCTGGAAATTTTTAGGGTTTCTTCGATTTTGAACCAAAACTCTTCGAATCCGTGTTGATTTACATCGTTCTGGGATTCATGGTTGTTTTTGAATGTGTAAGGATGAAGTTTTCGTGTTTACCTGGGTTTCGATCGGAGATTTGAGCTAGAATCTTCAAGAACTCAGAATTTCTGATTCTGTTCCCTTGATTCTTGGTTCAGATCCTGGAATAAGCTGGTAATTCCTTCTTCTTCTTCTTAACCGGTTCGGAATCCTTGAGTTCTTCGTTTTCTTCTTCTTCTTTCAACTTTTAGGGTTTCTGTGATCGCATTGGATTCGTGGCTTCTGGCTATGGATTCAATGCTTGAATTGCAGAAATTCCAGCTCAGTGATGAAGATTCAGTTGAATCTCTGAGAGCTGTATGAAAAACTCCATTTGATTTGCTTGAAATTGCTTCTGAAACGGTTAGGGTTTGTGGGAATTGTTCTTCAATTTTTTCTGAGTTTGTGTAATCTTGATCTAACTGACATGAGAGAGAAAGTTGAGAATGTGTTTGTGATGTGGCAGAATTTCTGTGGATCTCTGACACTGTGTACTATTTATAAGCTGCCATGTGTGCCTGCAAGCCAATGGCCTTGTGACACGTGGACTGGACTGAATCTGGCGTGGCCTTGGACTGAATCTGGAAAAAAAAGGACTAATATGCAAATTTGTAAAATTTGGGACTGTTTTGCAATTTTTTTAAAAGATTGGACTGTTTTTAAAGAAATGAAAGAATTGGACTGTTTTCAAAAGAATTGGGACAAACTTGCAAAAAAACAATATTTGGACTGAATTGCAATTTTTAAAAGTATTTGGACTAAAATGTAAAAATAATAAAATTGGTTAAAAAATGTAATTTGAAATGCAACGTAAAGTGAAACAATTAAAAACGGCAAAACGGACTAAAATGAACAAACTACCAAAAATGAGGTATTTTAAAATACCTCTCTGCCCAAAATTCAAATAATGTGAAAAGACTAAAATGCCCCTGGGGCAAAAACGACTCAGACTGACACAGATGCAAAACTAGATGATTTTGTGCAAAATTTGATTGATGATTCATGAAAACAAATTGAAAAAGACTCAGGGACGAATTGTAGGGACTAAAAATGGGTTCCTTCGTAGGAAATGACCAAAATACCCTTTTGTATGATTTTATGCAAAAAATTTAAAAGACTGAAGCAGTAATGTATGCAGTTGAAGCACAGTAGAAAACACGGTGGATTTGAAAGTATTAGAAAAAAGCAAGGAAATTTGAGTGAGTATTTTTAGGTCCAAAATGAGGGTATGACAGCTGCCCCTATTTAAGTTTCTTCGTTTGGGGAGTCAAGAGACAGAGTCTTTGGCTTGACGCGACGAAGATACTTAAATATCGACATTAGCACTGATTTTGGGCGTAAAAATACATTTGTAGATGCTATGTATGCCATGCAACATTTGTGTTATGAATGCAAGACAAACTGAGAATTGAATTTAACAGAATATGTCGTATCCATTGCGGGACTGATTGACATTAACAGAATAGCAAAAAGGAATATGTCGTATCCATTGCGGGACTGGTTGACATTAACAGAATAGCAAAAAGGAATATGTCGTATCCATTGCGGGACTGGTTGACATTAACAAAATAGTAGATAACAAGACTCACTGGGGAGACTCGAAAGCAAATTTGACAGGTACAAGCTGTTCTTGAACACGAACTGGCCACTTGACCGGGAATATTGACGACAAAAGGCGCAAGCTGCTCTTGCATTTGAGCTGGTTACTTGGCTGAAAGAAAACATAGAAAGCACAAGCTGTTCTTGGACACGAACTAGTTACTTGGCTGAAAGAAAACAAGGTAGCAAGCACAAGCCGTTCTTGGACGCGAACTAGTTACTTGGCTGACAGGAAACAAAATAGAAAGCACGAGTTGTTCTTGGATCTGAACTGGTCGCTCGGCGGATATCAAAAAGGTAGGTACAAGCTGTTCTTGGATGTGAACTTGCTACTTGACCGATAATAGAAATAAATTGTATTTGAAAAAGACTTGAATTTGATTGACATAACTGCAGGAGCTTGAATTTGACAGGAACGTTGTCAAGACTGTCGAACTTTGAAATTGACATGACAGTGGACATTTATTGTTGGCGGAAGAAATTTGAAGTTGATATGATTGATTTTGATTGAAATTGACATAGGAATTGAGAATGGAGATACGTATGAATAGCATGACAATTTTATCAATGTATGAACATGTAGGATGCATGATTATGCATGTATGAATGCTTGGGCATGCATGATGATTGGCAATTTGTAGGCACAATTTCGCAGGGACGGACAAAACATTGGAATTTTGGGCACGTAATGGCTCGCGCTCGGACATATATTTGCAAAAGCTCCTCTTCTGGGGATGCAGTCGTTTGAAGATACATCGAGACCATTGCTTGAATGCAGGAAGCTGTAAAATTGTAGAGAAAAACAGTCTGAATGGCATCACTGCTTGTTGGGACAGTCACATAAGTGCTTTGGACGTCGCGTCTGTGGTCAACGCTTTTGCATGTTTGTTGTCTTTTTTCATTTCTTCTTTTTTCATATTTCTTTCATCGTCCCATTTTTGCCTGGATCGCCCTTTCGGGTTTTCGACCCACCAGGGAAATAGTTTTTTTTTGTTGCCCCTGTTTTTTGCCTGAATTGCCTTTTGAAGGTTGTCAATCCATCGGGGTGCTCATTTTTGCCTAAGCCGCCCTTTCGGGTTTTCGACTTAGCGAGCATATTTATTTTTCATGCTTTCATTCTGTTTTTTCATTCTTGCCATTGACCACAGACCGTCACTGGGAGGAAGGCTTGCTAGTAACTTGAACTGGAACTGATATCAATATAGATTTGTTCATGCATGTTCATTCGAATGTATCTAGCTGTTCAGGCTTGCTTCCAAAATACTCAAAAAGGTTTTCAGTTTTCAGAATGTTTATTCCAGACATGCATCATTATTAACATAGAAAAAGAATCTTTTTGTATAAAGCTTTGAAATAGAACGAAAATGAGTGCCAAACAAAAGCATAGGCTCAAATCGATGTATAAGGGCGGTAGTCGGCCAAAAGCGCGACCCCACAGATTCACAAAGCTTGGAAAATGGTAATTTTATTGGTTGGTGGTACATTGAACACAGTAGCTGCTATGGTATCTGAAACTCTTGAATCCGCAGGCGTCGGAACCTCGGATGAGAACAGCCAAACATCAATTGCAAAGATCCCAAGGGGAATGGTAATTTGCCAGATATAGTCAATTGTCTTTTATTTCAATCTCATTTTTGCATGAACCGCCCTTTCGGGTTTTCGGCTCATCGAGACGCTCATTTTTGCCTGAGTTACGCGTAATCTCAGCGAGCTTTTACATTTTTGTTTCTTGTCCCTTATTTTGCCTGGATCGCCCTTTCGGGTTTTCGATCCACCGGGAAGCGCATTTTTGCCTAGGCCGCCCTTTCGGGTTTTCGACCTACCACGCTGTTCTTTTCATATCTAGACAAAATATTTCTTGACTATATCGGCATTCACAGGATTCGGAAGTTCTACACCATCCATGTGTGTGAGAATCAGAGCACCGCCAGAGAAAGCCTTCTTGACAACATAAGGTCCTTCATAGTTAGGCGTCCATTTGCCCCTTGGGTCGGGTTGCTGACTCATTCTTCTCTTCAATACAAGTTCACCCTCTTTGAATCCCCGAGGACGAACTTTCTTGTCAAAAGCATTTTTCATCCTTGTTTGATACATCTGACCGTGAGCCAAAGCATCCAGGCGTCTTTCCTCAATCAAATTCAACTGGTCGTACCGACTCTGGCACCATTCAGCCTCAGACAACTTTGCTTCCATAATCACACGGAGAGACGGAATCTCCACTTCCAATGGGAGAACTGCTTCCATGCCGTATACAAGAGAAAAAGGCGTTGCCCCGGTTGAACTACGGACTGTAGTGCGGTAGCCGTGTAAAGCATAGGGTAACATCTCATGCCAGTCCTTGTATGTTGTTACCATCTTCTGCACAATCTTCTTGATGTTCTTATTGGCAGCCTCAACTGCACCATTCATCTGAGGTCTGTAAGGAGAAGAATTGTGGTGTTCAATCTTGAATTTCTCACATAAGGCTTGCACCATGTCATTGTTCAGGTTGGTACCGTTGTCAGTGATAATCTTGCTAGGAACACCATATCGACAGATGATATTGTTCTTGATAAATTTGACCACCACTTGCTTAGTTACGTTGGCATATGATGCAGCTTCGACCCATTTGGTGAAATAATCGATTGCTACCAGGATAAAACGATGACCATTTGAAGCTTTCGGTTCAATTCTTCCGATCATATCAATGCCCCACATTGAGAAAGGCCATGGAGAAGACATAACATTGAGAGCGTGCGGAGGCACATGGATCTTATCAGCATATATTTGACATTTGTGGCACTTTCTGGCGTATTGATAGCAATCACGCTCCATGGTCATCCAGTAGTAACCAGCTCTCAACAGCTTTCTAGACATAGCATGCCCCGATGCGTGGGTCCCAAAGGTGCCATCGTGCACATCGTGCATTAGCTGTTCTGCTTCACATTCATCAACACATCTTAACAACACCATATCGAAATTCCTTTTGTACAGGACATCACCATCCAGCAGGAACTTGCTAGCCAACCTGCGCAGCGTCTTCTTGTCTCTATTGGAAGCACCCGGCGGATACTCACGGCTTTGCAAAAATTGTTTGATATCATAATACCAGGGTTTGCTGTCGACTCCGCCTGAACCTGTCTGTACAATTGCATCACTGACAGTAAACACATGGGCGGGCCGGTCCAAGCGTTGTACTTTGATCATCGGTACATGATTCCAATGGTTCACTTGAAGCATGGAAGATAAGGTAGCAAGAGCATCGGCCATTTGGTTCTCCTCTCGGGGGATATGGTGCAACTCGACCTTTGTAAAATACGTCAACAGACGCCTTGCATAATCACGGTAAGGGATTAGATTAGCGTGATGGGTCTCCCATTCTCCCTTTATCTGGTTGATGACTAGTGCAGAGTCTCCATAGATGTCGAGGTGCTTGATTCTCATATCGATGGCTTCTTCAATTCCCAGGATGCACGCTTCGTACTCGGCCACGTTGTTGGTGCATTCAAACACAATCCGGGCTGTGAAAGGGATGTGATGCCCCTGCGGAGCCACAATTATTGCGCCAATTCCTCGGCCATAGGCATTAACAGCACCATCAAACACCAACCCCCACTTGCTATCAGGGTCTGGACCTTCACCGATCAGTGGTTCTTCACAGTCTCTTGACTTCAAGAACATGACCTCTTCGTCGGGGAAATCGAACTTCAAAGGTTGATACTCATCAAGTGGTTGGCAAGCGAGATGGTCAGCCAGGATACTCCCTCTAATGGCTTTCTGAGCTTTAAACACAATATCATATTCTGACAGTAACATTTGCCAACGTGCTATTTTTCCAGTGACAGCCGGTTTCTCAAAGATGTATTTGATTGGATCCATCCGGGATATCAACCAAGTGGTGTGGTTTATCAAGTAATGACGCATGCGTTTGGCAGCCCAGGCTAGTGCACAACAGGTTTTCTCGAGCATTGTATACCGAGTCTCACAATCGGTGAATTTCTTGCTCAAATAGTAGATAGCATGCTCTTTCTTTCCAGTTTCATCCTGCTGACCAAGCACACATCCCATGGATTCATCCAACACTGACAGATACATGATCAATGGCCTTCCGTCCACGGGCGGACAAGGATCGGTGGCTCTAGCAAATAGTTCTTGATGTTGTCAAAAGCTTCTTGGCATTCGTCATTCCATACCACAAGTTGATTCTTCCTGAGTAACTTGAAAATCGGCCCGCAGGTCGCAGTCATGTGAGATATAAATCTGGAAATGTAGTTCAAACGCCCGAGGAACCCTCTGACCTGCTTCTCGGTTTGCAGAGCTGGCATCTCGCGGATAGCTCGGACTTTGTCGGGATCTACCTCAATGCCCTTCTGGCTGACAATGAAGCCTAGCAATTTCCCAGACCTAACACCGAACGTACATTTGTTTGGGTTCAGCCGAAGCTTGTACTTCCTCAACCTTTCAAACATTTTAGCCAAGTATTCGACGTGTTGCTCTTCATCGCTTGACTTGACAATCATGTCATCTACATACACTTCAACCTCCTTGTGAATCATGTCGTGGAACAAAGTGGTCATCCCCCTTTGGTAGGTAGCACCAGCATTTATTAGACCGAACGGCATTGCTTTGCAGCAGAAAGTTCCCCATGGAGTGATGAACGACGTCTTCTCCCTGTCTTTGGGTGACATTTTGATTTGGTTATAGCCAGAAAAACCGTCCATGAAGGAGAACACCTTGCACTGGGCAGTATTGTCAACAAGCACATCGATGTGAGGCAGTGGGAAATTGTCTTTCAAGCTTGCTCTATTCAAATCTCTGTAATCAACACACATCCGGACCTTACCGTCCTTTTTTGGCACTGGCACAATGTTAGCAACCCACTCGGGATATTCAACTGTCATGAGAAAACCCGCATCGATCTGTTTCTGCACTTCCGCTTTGATCTTCAGAGCCATGTCCGGCCGAGTCCGTCTCAACTTTTGTCTGACAGGGGGACAATCTGGTTTAGTCGGTATCCGGTGTTCCACGATCTGAGGATCCAAACCTGGCATATCCTCGTATGACCATGCAAAAATGTTCGAGTATTCGCGGAGAAGCTGGAAGATCCTTTTCTTGACACCTTCCTCTAATGCAGCACCGACTTTGATCTCTCTTTTGTTATCCTCGGTACCCAAGTTGATTAGCTCAATCTCCTCCTGATGAGGCCGAATGGTTTTCTCTTCTTGCTCAAGCAGCCGGGCAATCTCGTCTGGTATATCGTCACTATCCTCATCTTCGGTCTCGAACACCGGGGGTTCAACAGTTTGGAGAAACGTAGGGTTACTGTGTTCAACGGGTTCATTTTGGTTCGATCTGTGTGACATGTTTGGATGATTTTTTAGAAAATAATTTTCATGCAGATCTTTGAAATTAATAAGAAAATACAGATGTTTTGGTTTTTTTCTGGCATTACCATTATTTCCAAGGAAAAAACACTAAAGAAAAAGAGAGTCGTGAAAGAAACGACGTTTTTTATTGATAATGGTGATGTCGGAACAAACATGCCCTTTACAAAAGTGTCACTTCCGCCTCGGGCAGGGCGGAAGGATTCTTATTTTTGAAAACAAAGCCTAAACAGCAAGACATATTACTTAGAATCATGCACAAATATAGGGAGATTGATAACGTTCCAGTTCTTTGCAATGCCTCCTGGTACAACAAACACGGGCTTAGACCCACTGAGCACGGGCCATTTTTCAAACTGCGGCAGAAGAACCAGGAGACAATGAGCACTTGGAAGTTTTTTGTGACCGATGAATGATGCATATGATGCATGATATGTGCAAATGCAGATGCAAAAATGACTCTTTTCGTTATCGAAGGGTTTTAGACAAACTAGAAACTTTTGCAAACATTTTTAGCAAGATGACGAGATTAGAAAGCTGTCAAGACAAGTCGTTTTGAAATGTTAAGCAAAAGGAAGTGGGATCGACTTCCTTGAACTTGTAGGACTTAGTCCTCTTCATGCCTGGTTATATTTGCAAAGAATTTTAGTTTGTCTATACCCTTTGATAAATGCATGTAAAAAGGTTTATGCATGAATGCATGTATGCATGGTTTTAACAAAGAAAGCACGGTGGGCTAAGGTAACAAGTGGACATGGTGTCCGGTGAAACTAAGGCTTTGATATTAGTAACCAAGGTTCTATAAAGTTCCCAAACCACAACCTCTCTTGCGTATATCATAGTAGTACAAAGCAACGCTTGTCCATGATTATCCGTAAAAAGGTCTAGTTTGGGTGTAGTATCGCGTGACGACTAAATTTCGAGACAACGCTCGGTTTAGCCACCGCACTACGTCCTAAGAAAGGCCAAAGATGGGTTCGGTAACTACGGTTCATAGCCTTCATCGGTCAATTGGAAGTAAAGTGCCTAAGTATGACAACACACGCCGGCAACATCACCTCCAAAATGCCTCAGCTATGGGAGATTGATCGCGTAATCCAATGCACGAGGCAACCCCCGGAATGGATTGTCGATTATATCTCTTCCTAATCTTAGGTTCACTCAGCCCGGGTATAAGGCTTTTGATATTCTCACCCCACACGTACATAAGAAAATTTTTACATGTAACAATAAAGCAAATCATAAACATAAAGCATGTAAAACTAGGTGTAGCCCTATATTCCCCAGTGAAGTCGCCATTTCTGTCATCGCGATTTTTGGGTGTCAAATCATTGATTAGATTTGAACCTTTCAATCATTGATGTCTCTTATTTTTTTTGGGGGGAGGTAAAACCGAGAGAAAACCTCAGAAATTCTAAGTTCGGGGCTGATTCCACTACGGGAAGGTGTTAGGCACCCGCAATGACTATAGTATCCTATAGGAACCGTTTTACTATGCTTTACGTATACGCTTTGCTTTTATTGCTATTTGTAAAAAAGATTGGTTTTAAGAATGAGAGAGAGAAGATTGGATTTTATTTTATTGGACTTGGAGAGATTTTGGATCTCTTGCCTACATACCCTTTTAAGGGATCAAAATTCCATGTAGTTCTCTTCCAAAATATTTTTGTGGGTTGGATTTGTTTTTTAGTTTTGAAAATGGTTTTGAAGAAGGGAAAGAGGCCGTATGGGCATTAGAATTGAAAACAAGTGAGGTTAGTCCAATTTATTTACAAAAAACGGTTAAAGTTGGAAATTAATTGCATTTTGATTTGATTAAGAAAATAAAGGGAAAATCCTTTGGAGTTTTGACTCCAAGGTTTATTTGGAAAATATTTGAAGTGATGGAAGTTGTTTGTTTTCTAAAAAGATTAATTTTCTCTAAGTATCGCGCATCCTAAACATACACCTAACGGTAGACATACAACGTGTGTGCGTGTCGGTGCGTGTGTCGGTGTACATCATCATAGTCCATAGTCCTTTACATCGGGTCCTATTTTACATTCTATAGTCTTGCATGAAATTAAAGAAAAGTAAACTACCTAAACATTGCATGAGAATCAGTTGAACGCTCCATGAAAGGGGTTAAAGGAAGAAATGGGAATGAGATGAGATGCTTAGTATGCATGAAACATAGAGTAAAGTGGTTAGTAAAACAAGATGAAATAATGATGAAATACTAATCCTAAACAAAATGGCAAACTATCACAAATTGACATGAAATCACACTACACAAAATTGCAAGATATCACAAAATTGGCATCCAAACTCTTAACTAAACAAGATTGCAAGATAGCACAAAATTGGCATCAAGAACCAAACTAAACATAGTGGCAAAATATCACGAAATTGGCATCAAGAATCAATTTTAACCAAAAAATGGAAATACCACAAAATTGTAATCAAGAATCAAATTTAACAAACAATGGGAATATCAAAAAATAGTAATCGAGAATCAAATTTAACAAAAAAAAACGGAAATATCACAAAATAGTAATCAAGAATCAAATTTAACAAGAAATGGAAATACCTCGAAGACAAAAGAAAATTAAAATTGCCGAGATTAACTGAGTTTATCAAGAAAACAGAAGTAATCATCATAGAATCAAGTACCAAGCACTAGAATTATATGACAAAAATTTGGATGAAAGAAACATACAAGAAAGTTCACTAAGAACACACAAAATACGTCAATCAAAAGGGAAATTTACACTGATCATTTTTATCAACGAAGCTCTTGCAAAAATGTCACAAAAATGTTCACAAACATGCTAAAATCACATAGTAATTTTTTTGGATTTTTTGTAAAAAATTAGGATGAACAGGGGGCTCAAATAGCAAGCATGAGGGGTGTGCATAGCAAAACATCAAGAAATTGCAAAGAAACTGAAAAGAAACAGAATTACCCGGCCCAAATCCACGGATCTGATGGATCCGGATCTCCAGGATGCCTCAGGGGCGTTGGATTGATCCGGATCCATCTGGACTAAATCCAACGGACTAAACACACGGGCGCTGGATCGGGTTCAACCCGAACCGATCTAGCGCGCCTATATAAAGGCTCAAGACCCGGTTCGCTCATTTCCTTGGGTCGTTTCTCTTTCTTCTTCTTCTCTCTTGCGCCGCTCTCTCTTTGAAACCCTAACCCTAATTTCTCAAATCTACCCAGAAACTCAAGATTCATGGCTTATTTCGTTCGCTTTATCATTCTAATCATGAATCATTCAAAAGAAAATGTTTTTCACCGTTGGAACAATGTGAATCTTTCGTTTTGTCGATGCAAGTTCAAACCGTTCGGATTCCTTGTGTTTTTTGGCTGAAATCATGGTGAAAATGTAAGGATTCGTTTCGGTTTACACTCGTTGTGGATTTTGAAACGTTTCTTTGATTTTTCAAGCAATTTTTTGTGTTAGGGTTAGGGTTTTGGATCGGACCGTTTGAACTTGCTATGGATTCACTTCGTTCTGGTTATATGATGATTCTCAGTGAAATGAGATGAAGTTTAAGTGTTACCTGTGTTCTTGATTGGAGATGTGTACCGTTTCTTTTGATTCTTGGCTCTGATTCTTTTCTGGTGCGCTGGTTTCGATCTCTTCTTCTTCTCTCTTGATCCGGATCCTGTGAAATCTTCTTTCCTTCTTCTTCTCAATCTCCCTCTGTGATCGGTGCTGGAGTTTCTCGCTTCTGGTGAGGAATTCGCACCTTGAATTGCAGAGGAATCAATTCAGTGATGAAGATTCATCCATGAATCTCTGAGAATTGATGAATTTGTTGATGAATTTCTGGTTCTGGAAAAATTAGGGTTTATGCATTTGTTCTTTGTTCTTGATGAAGTTCTGTTTTGATCCTAACTGCCAAGAGAGAGAGTATTGGATCCGTTCGTGTGATGTGGCGCTGATTCTGTGAAATTCTGACACGCGTGGCCTTTTATAGGCTGCCATGTGTGTACCTGACCCAATGAGAACCTGCCATCTGGATTGAACTGCCCGTGTGGCTCTTGAGGACCAATCTGCAATTATGTAAAAATTTGGATTGTTTTGCAAATTTGAAAAGTTTAAGGACTGAAATGCAAAAATAAAAAGTATCTGGACTGGACTGCTTTTGAAAAATGAAAGGAATTGGACTGTTTTTAAAAGAATTGTGACCTTTTGCAATAAAATGTAAAATTTGGACTGAATTGCAATTTCTAAAAATGTTTGGACTAAAATGCAAAAAACAATAAAATTGGTTAAAAAAGGTAATCTGAAATGCAACGTAAAGCGAAACAGTTAAAATTGACACAACGGACTAAAATGAACAAACTACCAAAAATGAGGTATTTTAAAATACCTCTCTGCTCAAAATTCAAATAATGTGAAAAGACTAAAGTGCCCCTGGGGCAAAAACGACTCAGACTGACTCAGATGCAAATTAAGATGATTTTTGTACAAAACTTGATTAATGGTTTATGCAAACAAACAGAAAAGACTCAGGGACAAATTGTAGGGACTGAAAATGGGTTCCTTTGTAGGAAATGACCAAAATACCCTTTTGTATGATTTTATGCAAAAATTCAAAAGACTGAAACAGTAATGTATGCAGTTGAAGCACAGTAGAAAACACGGTGGATTTGAAAGCATTAGAAAATAGTAAAGGAATTTGAGTGAGTATTTTTAGGTCCAAAATGAGGGTATGACAGCTGCCCCTATTTAAGTTTCTTGGTCTGGAGAGTCAAGAGACGGAGTCTTTGGCTTGACGCGACGAAGATACTTAAATATCGACATTTGCACTGATTTTGGGCGTAAAAATACGTTTGTAAATGTCATGTATGCCATGCAACATTTGTGTTATGAATGCAAGACAAACTGAGAATTCAATTTAACAGAATATGTCGTATCCATTGCGGGATTGGTAGACATTAACAGAATAGCAAACAACAGAGTATGTCGTATCCATTGCGGGACTGATTGACATTAACAGAATAGCAAAAAGGGGTATGTCGTATCCATTGCGGGACTGATTGACATTAACAGAATAGCAGATAACAAGACTCACTGGGGAGACTCGAAAGCAAATTTGACAGGTACAAGCTGTTCTTGGATGCGAACTGGCCACTTGACCGGGAATATTGACAACAAAGGGCGCAAGCTGCTCTTGTATTTGAGCTGGTTACTTGGCTGAAAGCAAATATAGAAAGCACAAGCTGTTCTTGGACACGAACTAGTTACTTGGCTGAAAGAAAACAAGGTAGAAAGCACAAGCCGTTCTTGGACGCGAACTGGTCACTTGGCTGACAGGAAACAAAATATAAAGCACGAGCTATTCTTGGATCTGAACTAGCCGCTCGGCGGATATCAAAAGGGTAGGTACAAGCTGTTCTTGGATGTGAACTTGCTACTTGACCGATAACAGAAACAAATTGACAGGTACAAGCTGTTCTTGGGTACGAACTTGCTGCTTGACCGATAACAGAAACAAATTGTATTTGAAAAAGACTTGAATTTGATTGACATAACTGCAGGAGCTTGAATTTGACAGGAATGTCGACAAGACTGTTGATCTTTGAAATTGACATGACAGTAGACATTTGTCGTTAGCAGAAGAAATTTGAAATTGACACGATTGATTTTGATTGAGATCAACATAGGGATTGAGAATGCAGATGCGTATGAATAGCATGACAATTTTATCAAATGCATGAACACATAGGGTGCATGATTATGCATGTATGAATGCTTTGAAATGCATGATGATTGGCAATTTGTAGACAGAATTTCGCAGAGACAGACGGAACACTAGAATATTGGGCACGTAGTGGCTCGCGCTCGGACATATATTTGCAAAAGTTCCTCTTCTGGGGATGCAGTTGCTCGAAGATACATCGAGATCATCGCTTGAAGGCAGGAAGCTGTAAAATTGTAGAGAAAAATAGTCTGAATAGTATTGCTGCTTGTTGGAACAGTCACGTAAGTGCTTTGGACATCGCATCTGTGGTCAATGCTTTTGCATGTTTGTTGTTTTTTTTTTATTATTTCTTTTTCATTTTTATTTTCATCATCCCATTTTTGCCTGGATCGCCCTTTCGGGTTTTCGACCCACCGGGGAATAGTTTTTTTTTTCACATGCCCCTGTTTTTGCCTGAATTGCCTTTGAAGGTTGTCAATCCATCGGGGTGCTCATTTTTGCCTGAGCCGCCCTTTCGGGTTTTCGACTTAGCGAGCGTATTTATTTTTTCATGCTTTTCATTATGTTTTTTCATTCTTGCCATTGACCACAGACCGTCACTGGAGGGAAGGCTTGCTAGCAACTTGAATTGGAACTGATTATCAATGTTGATTTGTTCATGCATGTTCATTTGAGTGTACCTAGCTGTTCAGGCTTGTTTTCAAAATACTCAAAAAGGTTTTCAGTTTTCAGAATGTTCATTCCAGACATGTATCATTATTAACATAGAAGAAATCTTTTGTACAAAGCTTTGAAAATAGAATAAAAAAGGAGTGCCAAACAAAAGCATAGGCTCAAATCGATGTATAAGGGTGGTAACCAGCCCAAAGGCGTGACTCCACGGATTTACAAGGCTTGGAAAATGGTAATTTTATTGGTTGGTGGTACATTGAACACAGTAGCTGCTATGGTATCTGAAACTCTTGAATCCACAGGCGTTGGAACCTCGGATGAGAACAGCCAATCATCAGTCGCAAAAATCCCAAGGGGAATGGTAATTTGCCAGATATAGTCAATTGTCTTTTATTTCAATCTCATTCTTGCATGAACCGCCCTTTCGGGTTTTCGGCTCATCGAGACGCTCATTTTTGCCTGAGTTACATGTAATCTCAGCGAGCTTTTACATTTTGTTTCTTGTCCCTTATTTTGCCTGGACCGCCCTTTCGGGTTTTCGATCCACCGGGAAGCGCATTTTTGCCTAGGCCGCCCTTTCGGGTTTTCGACCTACCACGCTGTTCTTTTCATATCTAGACAAAGTATTTCTTGACTATATCGGCATTCACAGGATTCGGAAGTTCTACACCATCCATGTGAGTGAGAATCAAAGCACCGCCAGAGAAAGCCTTCTTGAGAACATAAGGTCCCTCATAGTTAGGCGTCCACTTGCCCCTTGGGTCGGGTTGCTGACCCATTCTTCTTTTCAATACGAGTTCACCCTCTTTGAATTCCCGAGGACGAAACTTTCTTGTCAAAAGCATTTTTCATCCTTGCTTGGTACATCTGACCGTGAGCCATGGCATCCAGGCGTCTTTCCCTCAATCAAATTCAACTGGTCGTACCGACTCTGGCACCATTCAGCCTCAGATAACTTTGCTTCCATAATCACACGGAGAGATGGAATCTCCACTTCCAACGGGAGGACTGCTTCCATGCCGTATACAAGAGAAAACGGCGTCGCCCCGGTTGAACTACGGACTGTAGTGCGGTAGCCATGTAGAGCATAGGGCAACATCTCATGCCAGTCTTTGTACGTTGTTACCATCTTCTGCACAATCTTCTTGATGTTCTTATTAGCGGCCTCGACTGCACCATTCATCTGAGGTCGGTAAGGAGAAGAGTTGTGGTGTTCAATCTTGAATTTCTCGCATAAGGCTTGCACCATGTCGTTGTTCAGATTGGTACCGTTGTCAGTGATGATTTTGCTAGGGACACCATACCGACAGATGATATTGTTCTTGATGAATTTGACTACCACTTGCTTAGTCACGTTGGCATAGGATGCAGCTTCGACCATTTGGTGAAATAATCGATTGCTACCAGGATAAAACGATGACCGTTTGAAGCTTTCGGTTCAATTCTTCCGATCATATCAATGCCCCACATAGAGAAAGGCCACGGAGAAGACATAATATTGAGGGCGTGTGGAGGCACGTGGATCTTATCGGCATATATTTGACATTTGTGGCACTTCCTGGCATATCGGTAGCAATCGCGCTCCATGGTCATCCAGTAGTAACCAGCTCTCAACAGCTTTCTAGACATAACGTGCCCCGATGCGTGGGTCCCAAAGGTGCCATCGTGCACATTGTGCATTAGCCGTTCTGCCTCACATTCATCAACGCATCTTAACAACACCATATCGAAATTCCTTTTGTACAGGACGTCGCCATCCAGCAGGAACCTGCTAGCCAGCCTGCGCAACGTCTTCTTGTCTTTGTTGGAAGCACCTGGAGGATACTCACGGCTTTGCAAAAATTGTTTGATATCATGGTACCAGGGCTTGTTGCCAACCTCGCCTGAACCTGTTTGTACAATTGCATCACTGACAGTAAACACGTGGGCGGGCCGGTCTAAGCGTTGTACTTTGATCATCGGCACGTGATTCCAATGGTTTACTTGAAGCATGGAAGATAAGGTAGCAAGAGCATCGGCCATTTGGTTCTCCTCTCGGGGAATATGGTGCAACTCGACCTTTGTAAAATACGTCAACAGACGTCTTGCATAATCACGGTAAGGGATCAAATTAGCATGATGGGTCTCCCATTCTCCCTTTATCTGGTTGATGACTAGTGCAGAGTCTCCATAGATGTCCAGATGCTTGATTCTCATATCGATGGCTTCTTCAATTCCTAAGATGCACGCTTCGTACTCGGCCACGTAGTTGGTGCATTCAAACACAATCCGGGCTGTGAAAGGGATGTGGTGCCCCTGCGGAGCCACAATTACTGCGCCAATTCCTCGACCATAGGCATTAACAGCACCATCAAAAACCAATCCCCACTTGCTATCGGGGTCTGGACCTTCACCGATTAGCGGTTCTTCACAGTCTCTTGATTTTAAAAACATGACCTCTTCGTCGGGAAGTCGAACTTCAACGGTTGATAATCATCAAGCGGTTGGCAAGCGAGATGGTCAGCCAGGATACTCCTCTAATGGCCTTCTGAGCTTTAAAACACAATATCATACTCTGACAGTAACATTTGCCAGCGTGCGATTTTTCCAGTGACAGCCGGTTTCTCAAAGATGTACTTGATTGGATCCATCCGGGATATCAACCAAGTTGTATGATTTACCAAGTAATGACGCAGGCGTTTGGCAGCCCAAGCCAAGGCACAACAGGTCTTCTCGAGCATGGTATACCGAGTCTCACAATCGGTGAACTTCTTGCTCAAATAGTAGATTGCATGCTCTTTCCTTCCAGTTTCATCTTGCTGGCCGAGCACACATCCCATGGACTCATCCAACACTGACAGATACATAATCAAAGGCCTTCCCTCTACCGGCGGAACGAGGACAGGAGGTTCTAGCAAATAACTTTTGATGTTGTCGAAGGCTTCTTGGCATTCATCATTCCATACCACAGGTGATTCTTCCTGAGTAACTTGAAAATGGGCCCACAGGTCGCGGTCATGTGAGATATAAATCTGGAAATGTAGTTCAAGCGCCCGAGGAATCCCCTGACCTGCTTCTCAGTTTGCGGGGCCGGCATCTCGCGGATGGCTGCGGACTTTATCAGGGTCTACTTCAATGCCCTTCTGGCTGACAATGAAGCCTAGCAACTTCCCAGACCTAACACCGAATGTACACTTGTTTGGGTTCAGCCGAAGCTTGTACTTCCTCAACCTTTCGAACATCTTGGCTAAGTATTCGACGTGTTGTTCTTCATCGCTCGACTTGACAATCATGTCATCTACATACACTTCAACCTCCTTGTGAATCATGTCATGGAACAAAGTGGTCATCCCCCTTTGGTAGGTAGCACCAGCATTTATTAGACCGAACGGCATCGCTTTGCAGCAGAAAGTTCCCCATGGAGTGATGAACGACGTCTTCTCCCTGTCCTTGGGTGACATTTTGATTTGGTTATAGCCAGAAAAACCGTCCATGAAAGAGAACACCTTGCACTGGGCAGTATTGTCAACGAGCACATCGATGTGAGGCAGTGGGAAATTGTCCTTCAAGCTTGCTCTGTTCAAATCTCTGTAGTCAACACACATCCGGACCTTACCATCTTTCTTCGGCACTGGTACGATGTTAGCAACCCATTCAGGATATTCAACTGTCATGAGAAAGCCCGCATCGATCTGTTTCTGCACTTCCGCTTTGATCTTCAGAGCCATGTCCGGCCGAGTCCGTCTCAACTTTTGCCTGACAGGAGGACAGTCTGGCTTTGTCGGTATCCGATGTTCCACAATCTGAGGATCCAGACCTGGCATGTCTTCATACGACCATGCAAAAATGTCTGAGTACTCCCGGAGAAGCTGGAAGATCCTCTTCTTGACTCCTTCCTCCAAGGCAGCACCGACTTTGATCTCTCTTTTGTTATCCTCAGTACCCAAGTTGATTAGCTCGATCTCTTCCTGATGAGGCCGAATGGTTTTCTCTTCTTGCTCAAGCAATCGGGCAATCTCATCTGGTATATCATCACTATCCTCATCTTCGGTCTCGAATACCGGGGATTCAACAGTTTGGAGAAGCATAGAGTTACCGTGTTCAACGGGTTTATATTTGGTTCGATCTGCGTGACATGATTGGATGATTTTAGAAAATAGTTTTCATGCAGATCTTTGAAATTAATAAGAAAATACAGATGTTTTGGTTTTTTTCTGGCATTACCATTATTCCAAGGGAAAAGCATTAAAGAAAGCAAAAGAGTCGTGAAAGGAAACGACGTTTTTTATTGATAATGGTGATGTCGGAACAAACATGCCCTCTACAAAAGGGTCACTTCCGTCTCGGGCAAGGCGGAAGGATCGTTATTTTGAAAACAAAGCCTAAACAGCAAGACATATTACTTAGAATCATGCACAAACACAGGGAGATTGATAACATTCCAGTTCTTTGCAATGCCTCCTGGTATCACAAATGCGGGCCTAGCCCCTCTTTCAGCAGCACCATCGAGAATTGCATTGGTAAATCCAGCACTACGGAACGTTCCAGTTGACATGCCTGACGTCGGAGAGAAACCGAGACCCTCTTTGCGTTTGTTGTCCAGCAGCTGTATAAATTGGCCCCAACCAGCGGCCTGACCCTCTTGAACAGCTTTCTGCGCATCTTTCAACGAAGCCATGGCAGCACTAGCTCTCTTGGGCTCCGCACCCTCGATAGTCAAACCTGGAATGCAGTTCCTTCGGCAGACTTAGCTTCGATACAAGAGAAGGATGATAACTGACTGACCAGATAAGCTTCTTCCCCATGCACTGTCACAAGTTTGCCATTTCTTACGAACTTCAGCTTCTGATGGAGGGTAGAAGTGACTGCCCCAGCCTCGTGTATCCACGGTCTCCCGAGCAGGCAGCTGTAAGAGGCATCTATGTCCATAACCTGGAAAGTAATCATGAATGTTTCAGGACCAATAGTCATGGGGAGATCTACTTCTCCGAGCACATTTTTACGGGAACCATCGAAAGCCTTGACTAGAAAGGTACTCCTCCTCAGGGGAACTCCTCGGCAACTCAACTGATCCAAAGTCGATTTAGGCATCACATTCAACGACGACCCGGTGTCTACCAACACGTTGGGACAGCATATCTGTTTTGCAGTTCATGGAAATATGCAGGGCCAAGTTGTGGTGTTTTCCTGCCTCTGGAAGTTCATCTTCACCAAACCAGAGGTTGCTGCAAGCAGTGATGTTAGCCACAATCCCGCCAAATTGATCCTCTGTAACTTCGTGGTCAACATAGGCTTGTTCCAACACTTTCAATAACACATTCCTGTGAGCCTCCGAACTGAGGAGTAGGGCCAAGATGGATATCTTCGAAGGAGTTTGTAACAGCTGATCAACGATCTTGTAATCGCTCTTCTTAATTATCTTCAAGATCTCATCCAGATTGGAATCTTCAATGGATTGGCCTGGACGGCCGGCATTTTCGACAACAGGAGGGATTGTCAATGGAGTAGTTTTGTCAGCAGGAATTGCAACTTGTGCATCATCTTTCTTTTGAAACAAAAGGGGGTCGGACCTTGCCGCTCCTCAAAGCTGTCACTTCAGCGATACTGCCTACTGTGCTTGAGGACACCAAAGGTACTTCTTTCCCGTTTTCCAACATAGTCGCACTGTACTTGTACGGGATGGCTTTCGCAGAGGTATATGGTACTGGGCCAGGTAACCGTATGACCAACGGTTCAATGTCCTTCCTGACAGGTGCGCTCTTGATTGGAGTATCGTGGAAGATTGGCACTATCATGCAAACATCACTGGTAGTTAAGTAGTTGTCATTCATCAATCTTTGGATATCAGTTTGAACTATGCCGCAACCCATAGGGTTCTGAAGACATTCACAACAGGCAGCGTGGTCGTGGCTAAACAGAGCAGCTCGACATAGCTTGATATGTAGTGGCACCAGGGGAGTAGCAACATTACGGACATTGAGACGAGGATTTCTTCACAGGCTTCAATCATATTTACAGCGGCATGGTTGGGGAGTGGATTGTCAAGCACATGTGGGACAATTGTTTTCAAAGGACAGCTTTCCCTGGTCGATCAACTTCTTCACAATGTATTTCAGAGCGTAGCAACCTTCGACATCATGACCTAGGGCGCCTTGGTGGAAATCACACCTGAGATCAGAGCGGAACCTGGGAGGTAATGGGTTCGGCGGAGGCTTGCCGGGCCTAGTGGTGCAATACCCCTTATGTAACAGAGTTGGGAGTAGCTCAGCATATGCCATTGGTATCGGCGGGAAAGATGGTCTAGATTGAGGACCTTGTTGTTGTTGTTGCGGTTGTTGTTGAGCTAGGGGTTGTTGTTGCATCTGTTGGGCGATGGCATTAACAGGGACCTGAGGCTGGCCCGGTAGAGGAGGATATTGATGGTAGAACGGCGGATAGAACGAATGTTGGGCATACTGTAGGTACTGATACGGCTGAGGCAGTTGTGTAGCATTGACAGGAGCGGTAATGGCAGATTGATTAGTTCCGGCGGACACCATCCCAACTTCTGATTCCTTTTTCTTATGGTGACCATTGCCGTACTTCTTTGGTGCATTCGAGGACTCACCTTTCTCAAACACGATGATCCCTTCTCGGACAGCTTCTTCCAAGCGGGTACCCATAGTGACCATCTCAGAGAAATTGCTTGGGGCGGCAATAATCATTCTCTCAACATAATCTTTCTTCAGGGTCTTCAAGAATGTTTGAGTCATTTCTTCCTCGTCCAAGGCGGGAGTGATACGGGCAGCTGCCCCTCTCCACCTCTGTGCGTATTCGCGAAAGCTTTCGTCCTTTTTCTGAGAAAGAGACCGGAGGAATTCTCTATTCGGCTTGAGCCTGGTGTTAAACCCATAGTGGTTCTTGAAAGCGGTAGCTAGATCATCAAAAGTGCGGATATCATCCTTGCTTAAACCGGTGTACCACTCTGCGGCATCTTCCTTTAGACTGTCCTGGAAGCAGTGGATCATGAGTGAATCATTGTCTGCATGGTTAGCCATCTTCCGGACATATTTGATGATATGGTTCTGGGGGCAAGTCAGCCCGTTGTAGCGGTCGAATTCCGGGACCTTGAATTTGCTGGGAACATCTACCCTTGGCACCAAACAAAGATCGTGGGTTCTGACGAGGTCACTGCTCCCACGGTTGGCCTTGATTTCGCGACGGAGTTCTCTGGCAAGCTCTTCCATTTTTTCTTCCATAGTTCCCAATACAGGAGTTTTTCCACAGTAATCATCAGCATTGGCACCTTGAGGCGTAGGTGCGCAATCGGCACTGTGAAGACTGTTGACAGAGGCAAGGTAGTGTGAAGAGATGTGAAATCTGGTGGGGGTACTTGACCAACATTAGCGGCACCTGAAGTCGCGGTTCCTGAAACACCGGCTGCAGTATTGGGAGCGAAAAAAGGTGGGAGTCCATACGGGAATCCTCTTGGCATGATGAACCGGCTATCGAGAGTTGATATTGGAATTGCCTCAGTGGTCTCTGGAGCAGACGAGGTTGGCTGTTCTTGAGCGGCTAGCAGGGCGGTCATAGCGTCGAGAGCTTTGGCCAACTCTTCCCTCACGGAGGCTAGTTCAGTACGGAGCTGTGCATTCTCTTCTTCCATAGCTACTTGATTTCTCCTTCTGTACTGGTCTGGTCTGATGTACTCTGGTAGGTTGATCAGTCCTTCGAGCACGAGCCACTTTTCACTCTGTGGCAGAAGAAACCAGGAGGCAATGAGCACTTGGAAGTTCTTTGTGACCGATGAATGATGCATATGATGCATGATATGCAAATGCGGATGCAAAAATGACTCTTTTATTACCAAAGGGTTTTTTAGACAAATTAGAATTCCTTGCAAACATTATTGGACTAACAAATTATTCAAAGCAAATTGTTTTGATACACTGAGCCAAGGGGATAGGCTCCTGAAACATAAACTGAACAAACAACAAAATAGCGATCATATCATCCAGAGCTAAGGAGTGGCTGGGTAGTATTCGGAATCTGAGTCTGAAGCTGAACCACAATAACTGGCGAAGAAATCTCGACGGCCTCTGACTCTCCTGGAGTCTCTCCTCAATAGATCATCCTTTTCCTCAAGCTCCTTTCTAACTCTGGCTAGTTCCTTCTTCAGCATTCGGTTCTCATGATCCCTCTGTTCGTCTCTACCATCCAAAGTCATGATTAAGTTCTCAGCCTCACTGTAACGGGCTTTCCAGCTCGCTTCTCCTCACTCTCCATAGCTAGATGCTCCTGATACATCTCCTGAGTCGCGGGAAGCAATGGTAATGGTCTAGACGGAGTAGATGCAGA
The DNA here is from genome assembly GCA_023838395.1 of Holcopasites calliopsidis. Classification (NCBI taxonomy): domain Eukaryota; kingdom Metazoa; phylum Arthropoda; class Insecta; order Hymenoptera; family Apidae; genus Holcopasites; species Holcopasites calliopsidis. The sequence continues at coordinate 34,682 of JALHAQ010000112.1, forward strand.
TACATGCCTCATGGCAGGGTAAGGCATGCCAATCTCCTCAGCTCGGTCTATCACCCACTGCGTATAGGCTTCATGAGCGATACCGGATCTCACACCCAAATGTTTTACATCTTTCGACGAACCTTAGACCAAGCATCTGTAAAAGCTTTCCTTTGCCCGGTGGGAGCATTGGAATAATAGAAGAACTCCTGTGATGTAGCAAGGTTGATGGGCTCCGCTCTCATAGGAAAACCAAACTGCCTCATGGCTAACTCGGGGTTGTAGTTGATTCCTCCCCTGGTACCGAGAAGAGGTACATTGAGGAAATCTCCACAACCAGTGATAATCTCCTTGACTCGAGCCGCTGGAGTAATCCAAACCACCTCATCGGGAGTAAGAGCCATAATCCGCTGCGAATAAGACCAATTCTCCGTGTTGGCAATGGAAAGAACTCGGGAGGTGAGAAATAAACCACCTATAAAGAAGAGGTATGCAGCAAAGAATAAATCCGCGGCCCTTGAGAGTCCGATCATGGATGGCATGGTATGTGTCAGCTAACAAAGTAGGAACCGGGTTCCCGGAATGGAAGATCTCAATAGCATTCATGTCCACAAAGTTGTCGAGATTCGGAAAGAGAACGAGCCCATAGATGAGTAGTGCGAGAATAGCCTCAAGAGTGTCCTGACAAGTAGATTCGAGATTAGCCCGCTCAAGTAAGTACTTTGAAGTGAAGCCCCTGAATGTGAGATTTCGTGATAAGATTCTTAGACGCCTCGGAAGTCTTGAGATAAAGATCCTTAGCAATAACCAGAGGAGTAAGAGAAGATCCTGGGCCCGTGAATGGTACCCTCTCAGCTATAGGTAGACCCAATAAACAAGAATAAGCCTCAAGCGTAGGAACCAACTGAAAATCCGGGAAAGTGAAACAACGGAAAACCGGGTCATAGAATTGCACTAGAGTGTGCACAAGCTTCTCTTCTACATTAGTCCGGAGAATAGCAAGCAAACCACCGTATCGGAGACGAAACCCAGTCGGATTCTTAATTTTGAGTGCCAACTCCTTTAGGCTAGCCAAATCAACTTCTTTGAACTTGTAGATTTTAGTCCTCTTCATGCCTGATCATATTTGCAAAGAATTTTAGTTTGTCTATACCCTTTGATAAATGCATGTAGAAATTTTATGCATGAATGCATGTATGCATGATTTAAATAATGGGAGAGCACGGTGGGCTAAGGTAACAAGTGGACACGGTGTCCGGTGAAACTAAGGCTTTTTGATAATAGTAAACCAAGGTTCTACAAAGTTCCCAAACCACAACCTCTCTTGCGTATATCATGGTAGTACGAAGCAACGCTCGTCCATGAATATCCGTAAGAAGGTTTAGTTTGGGTGTAGTATCGCGTGACGACTAAATTTCGAGACAACGCTCGGTTTAGCCACCGCACTACGTCCTAAGAAAGGCCAAGGATGGGCTTGGTAACTACGGTTCATAGCCTTCATCGGTCAATTGGAAGTAAAGTGCCTAAGCATGACAACACACGCCGACAACATCACCTCCAAAATGCCTCAGCTATGTGAGATTGATCGCGTAATCCAATGTACGAGGCAACCCCCAGAATGGATTGTCGATTATATCTCTTCCTAATCTAAGTTCACTCAGCCCGGGTATAGGGCTTTTGATATTCTCGCCCCACACGTACGCAAGAAAATTTTACATATAACAATAAAGCAAAGCATAGAAAATAAAGCGCGTAAAACTGGGCGTAGCCCTAAAATTCCCCAGTGAAGTCGCCATTTCTGTCATCGCGATTTTCGGGTGTCAAATCATTAATTGGATCTGAACCTTTCGATCATTGATGTTTCTATTTTTTTTGGGGAAGGTAAAATCGAGAAAACCTTTAGAAATCCTAAGTTCGGGGCTGATTTCATCGCGGGAAGGTGTTAGGCACCCGCGATGACTATAGTATCCTATTAGGAACCGTTTTTACTACGCTTATACGTTTATGCTTTACTTTTATTGCTACTTGTAAAAGAATTGGTTTTAAGAATGAGAGGGAGAAAGTTGGATTTTATTTTATTGGACTGGAGAGATATGAGTCTCTTGCCTACATACCCTTTTAAGGGATCAAAATTCCATGTAGTTCTCTTCCAAAATATTTTTGTGAGTTTTGTTCTTTTTTAGTTTTGAAAAAGGAGATTTTGAAGAAGGGAAAGAGGCCGAGTAGGCATTAGAATTGAAAACAAATGAGGTTGGTCCAATTTATTTACAAAAACGGTTAAAGTTGAGAATTAGTGTTCATTTTGATTTTTGATTAAGAAAGCGAAGGGAAAATCCTTTGGAGTTTTGACTCCAAGGTTTGTTTTGGAAAAGATTTGAAGTGACGGAAGTTGTTTGTTTTTCAAAAGATTGATTTTCTCTAAGTGCCCGCGTATCCTAAACATACACCTAGCGATGAACATACAACGTGTGTGCGTGTGTCGGTGCATGTGTCGGTGTACATCATTATAGTCCACAGTCTTTTACATCGGGTCCTATTTTACATTCTATAGTCTTGCATGAAATTAAAGAAAAGTAAGCTAAACCTAAAACATTACATGAATTAATGGAAATTGTATAAGGGTGACTAAAGGAAGAAAAAACAAATGAGAGTGAGGCAATGCTTGCAATGTGCATGAGACATAGAACAAAATGGTTAGTAATGAAATGAGAAACGATAGCATGAGTAGCAATGCATAGGAGATGAAATGATCATAGCAAAGAGTATTAAGCAAATTGCAAAAGAAACAAGTGCCAAAAATAGTGCAAACTACACAAAACAAAAGCCTAAAACTTAAACCAAATCCCATGACCTATAATCCTCACCAAACAGCACTTTTAAGGGAAAAATCTCAAGAATTATGAGGAAATTACAAGCCATGCATTCATATTTAGCACGTACACATTTTATGCATATTTCACACTTTATTTTCAAACAAAAATTCACATTTACTTGCAAAACACGAAACTAACTAATGAACTCGCAAAACAAGAAATTACTTTCTAAACTTGCATGAAATTGGAAACTTAACGTTTGAGCTTGTAAGACGAGTAACTAATACTAAACTTGCAAAGATTGGGAAATTAACAACTAAATTTGCAAAAGTAGAAGAAATTAACACTAAGTTGGTAATAATATAAAAAAAAAAAGGGTTGGAAATAATCAATTAAGCTTACAAGAAGCAAGAACCAGCAATGAATTCAGAACCAAACACATCACAAAATCATGTATCAAATACTAACATTGTATAGCAACAATTGGATCTAAAAATATGCAAGAAACACTCACAAACACGCCTAGTACTCAAAACATAGAAAAATTAGCGCATGCATTTTTATCAGCTTTACATGTGTGGAAATATCGCTAAAACATTAAAAAATACATCAAGAACACACTGTAATTTTCCAGGAATTTTGCAAGAAATTTTAGCATGCATAGGGGTCCAAACAGCAAGAATAAAGGTGTATATAGCAAGGAAATTCAGGAAACTGAAAGAAAAGCCAAGGCCCGCGGGTAAAAGGCCCAAAACCCACACAAACTGGCGGATCCGGACCACCAGAACGCCCTAAAGGCGTTGGATTGGTCCGGTTGCACTAAAACCCTAGATCAAACGGTTGAGGACGCAAGGGGAAACTGGATCGGGTCTGAACCGACCCGGTCTAGCGCCTATGTAAAAGGAAGCTGACCCGGTCCGGCTCATTTTCCCTACCGTTTCTCTTCTTCCTCAATCGTTCTCTCTTCTTCTCTCAACTGTTCCGATCGGAACCTAACCCTAACCACCCAGAATCCGTTCGAAACTCCCTCAATCAACTCGTTTCATCATCCTAAACTCGAATCCGCTTCCAGAAACCTCATGTGAAACGCAAATCGATGTGAATCTTGAAGGGATTTGTTTACGGTTCCACTGTTTTGGTTCGTTTTTGCTTAATCTTTTCTGAATGAGAAGCTTTGCGAATTCATGGATCTACAGCGATGGATATTCATTGTAGATCGTAGAATTTTTACATTCTTTTGAATGTTAGGGTTTCGTTGTTTTTTGAATGAAAACCTTCAAACTTTCATGGATTCACATCGATTTGGCTGTGTGTGATGCTTTTAAGCAAGAAAGAGATGAGTTCGTGCGTTTACCTGTGTTCTAACTGGAGATTCGAGCTGATATCTTCCGGAACTCCTTGAATCCGATTCTGTTTGTTGGTTTTTGGCTTGAATCCGGAATTGAATCGGTAAACGCTCCTCCTTTCTCTTGACCGGTTCGGATTCTGCGAAATTTCCCTTTCTTCTTCTCAATTCAACCTTCCGTGATCGCGTTTGAGTTCGCCGCTTCCGGTGGTGAATTCGCGCTGGAATTGCGGAGGAACTAGCTCAATGATGAAGATTCCTCGTTGGATCTCTGAGAGCTAACACCATTTCCATGGATTTGATTTTCTGGAAACGGTTAGGGTTCTTTGTGTAGTGTTCTTGATGAATTTTGCTTTGATCTTAACTGCCAAGAGAGAGAAGAATTATTCTGTTTGTGTGATGTGGCGTGATCCTGTGATTTCTGACACTTTCGTCCCATTTATAGCTTGCCATGTGTGCCTGCGAGCCAATAGGGGACTGCCACGTGGAATTGAACACTTGCGTGGCCTTGGACTTGAAATTGGACCAATCTGCAATTTTATGAAACTGTGGGACCTATTTGCAATTAAACAAAAATTGGATTCATTTGAAAATTAAAAAAAATGGGACTGTTTTGGAATTTTAAAAAGGTTTGGACTGCTTCTAAAAAAGAAAGAAAAAGAAAAAACTGACTGCCTTAAAACCGGACTAAAAATGCAATTTTGTAAAATACTTGGACTGAAATGCAATTTTGAAAATATTGGGACCAAGAAGTAAAAATGATAAAATTGGCTAAAAATTGCAATTTGAAATGCAACGTAAAGCGAAACGATTAAAACCGACAAAACGGACTAAAACGAACAAATTACCACAAATGAGGTATTTTAAAATACCTCTCTGCCCAAAATTTATTTGGTGTGAAAAGACTAAAATGCCCCTGGGGCAAAAACGACTCAGACTGACTCAGATGCGAATTAAGATGATTTTGTGAAAATTTTGATTAATGATTCATGAAAACCAGTTGAAAAGACTCAGGGACAAATTGCAGGGACTAAAATGGGTTCCTTTGTAGGAAATGACCAAAATACCCTTTTGTATGATTTTATGCAAAAATTTAAAAGACTGAAGCAGTAAGTATGCAGTTGAAGCACAGTAGAAAACATGGTGAATTTGAAAGGATTTAGAAAATAGCAGGAAGTTCGAAAAAGTATTTTTAGGTCCAAAATGAGGGTATGACACCTATCACCAGCGTAGTCAGCATCACATAATCCAACTAGCTTATAATCTGAAGATTTCTTATATAGAAGCCCAAGATTAGTTGTTCCCCTTCAGATATCTAAAGATTCTCTTAACAGCAATTAAGCGAGGTTCTCTAAGATCTGATTGAAACCTTGCACACAAGCATACATTGAACAAAATATCAGGTCTAGATGCAGTGAGATATAACAGAGAACCAATCATACCTCGGTACACAGCTTCTGGTCAACTTTAGATCCTTGATCTTCTTTGCTTAGAGTGCAGGTAGGATGCATTGGAGTGTTCATCTCTTTACATTCTTCAAGCTTGAACTTTTCAGAAGTTCCTTGGTGTATTGGATTGATGAACGTACACTCCATCTTTGCATTGGTTGATTTGAATGCCCAAAAAGAACTTCAGTTCTCCCATCATGCTCATTTCGAATTCATCCTGCATCATCTTAGAAAATTCCTTGCAAGGAGATCCATTAGTTGAACCAAAAAATGATATCATCAACATAAATTTGCACAACCAGTATGTCCTTCTCAAGAGTCTTCTTGAATAATGTTGTGTCAACTTGTCCTCTTTTAAAATCATTTTTAAGCAAGAAATTACTTAGTCTGTCATACCAGGCTCTAGGAGCTTGTTTTCTGACCATACAGAGATTTCTTTAACTTATAAACATAGTCAGGATGTTTTAATTCCTCAAATCCAGTAGGTTGTTTCACAAACACTTCTTCAGAGATGACACCATTGAGAAATGCATTTTTAACGTCCATTTGATACTGTTAACACCCTATTTCTAATAAGCGATAATCGCGAGAATACATCAGACATATTCAAGAAATAGATGCTACGTCACCAAACAAAATCCAGCATACATGTATAAATTATCAAATTACATAAGCATAGCAGCGGAATATATGTAAACCATATAAATAACATCTCCAAAATCTCATGATAATAAACACATGATCTCAAAACTATAACGACGATATCTCGACTCCAAAACTACATAGTCATAAAGGAAAAATAGCATGCAAGAACAACCCTAGATCAGAGCCCTAATCTAGACACTTGCACAAAAACGAGGAACTCCCGCTCCTCGGCAACATCAAAGCAAAGCAACTAAGCATCCTGCACTCCTTCTACCCATCCATACGGAAAGGCAGGTGGTAAACCACTGAGGGTTAGCATTACATCATCATAATCCATAAACAGATAAACAAGAACATTGAAATAATGGTCATATATCCAAGAATGATAAGCAACATTGCCAAACATATACTCATAGTATCTTCCACATTTATCTCATTCAATATCATTCATAGGCATCATTTCAAGTTCACATAATTCGAGTGTATCACACACATATCACGATCGACCAAGTCAAATATCAATCTCCAAACACAATCACCATGCACAATTCAAATGCAATTCGACTCACAAACAATTCATGCAATGTCTCTAGACTCATCTAGATGCATGTGGTACCAAGTCTCCTCCAAGGTCGTCACCCTCCGATGCAACAAACACATCGAGTGTAAGGTTTCACACCTGCCTTACACATTGGACATACGTCCGTCTCCTCAACAATGAATGCATGAACATATGACTTGACTCAATACATATGCTCATACACAATTCTCCTAACCATGCATATACAGCTATGCAATCATCACCAAAACCATGCATACAATTATGCAATCATCACCAAAACCATGCATACAATATGCAATCATCACCAAAACCATGCATACAATTATGCAATCATCACCAAAACCATGCATACAATTATGCAATTATCACCAATGTCATTTAATTAAGTATGCACACATCAACAATTACGCACACATTCAACATACATATATTCATCATCATTGAACATGTATACAATCAACATTATCACCTTCTTCACATAGTTCATCATGAACAAACAACACCTCATATTTTTCAAGTAAAGAAGATAACATACGAGATCATGATATATCACATTATCATTATCCAACTTAATTCACAAGTATACAATTAACCATAGGAATCCAAACCTATAAAGGTTCACCATCAAATAAACTTCAAGGTAAAAATACACAAGTTCGTCTCATATTTCACAACTTTGAAAAATATTTGAAGTTAGGGTGTAACGCTCTCTTTAATTATTTAATTATTTTATTAGATGATATGGTATATGTTTATATATTATATTGATTTTGATGATTATGTGACGTATTTGTGACGTGTGACGTGTTATTATTTTATTGTTTAATAAAATAATATAAGTGATGTTTATATGGATATTTATTGGTAAATAAATAGATTTGTTGGAAAAATATAGAATTTTAAAGAGATGGGGTTTATATTTATAATTAAGAAGAGTTGTGTGGGTTAAGAGAGAATTAATTAAGTTGTGAGGGAGTATATAAGAGAAGTAGGTTAAGAGAGGAAACTTTTTAGAACGCGTTACAGACTTTGGAAACGAGAAGAAGAACGGTTCAAGAGAGAAGAGAAGCTAGGTTTCCAATTCTGCACAATTTCCAGGTAAGGGTGAGCCTAACTTCAGTAATATTAATGTTAAATCATCTGTTTTTGATTAGCTTAGAGATTGGGAAGAATTGAGAGGAGTTTTTGAGAGTTAGGGTTGTGATGAATATGATGATTTGATGAGGGTTGGTGTTGTATGTAACGCCCTCTCTAATTATTTAATTATTTTATTAGATGATATGTTATATGTTTATATATTATATGATTTTGATGATTAAGTGACGTATTGTGACGTATTTGTGACGTATATGTGACGTGTGACGTGTTATTATTTTATTGTTTAATAAAATGATATAAGTGATGTTTATATGGATATTTATTTGGTAAATAAATAGATTTTGTGGAAAAATATAGAATTTTAAGAGATGGGGTTTATATTATAATTAAGAAGAGTTGTGTGGGTTAAGAGAGAATTAATTAAGTTGTAGAGGGAGTATATAAGAGAAGTAGGTTAAGAGAGGAAAGTTTTAGAAACGCGTACAGACATTTGGAGAAGAGGAAAAGTCACGTGAAGAGAGAAGAGAAGCTAGGTTCCATTTCTGCACAATTTTCAGGTAAGGGTGAGCCTAACTTCAATAATCTTAATTGTGAATCATCTGTTATTGATTAGCTTAGAGATTGGGAGAATTGAGAGAAGTTTTGAGAACTAGGGTTAAGATGAATTTGTGATGAATTGATGAGGGTTTGATGTGTAAGGCTGTAGAACTTGTTACAGAACCTAGATTATCCACTAGGATGATATTGCTGTTGAATTAGAGGCATAACATGAGAGTTTTGGGATGAATGGTGTGAATTGGGGCTGAACCCGTAGTGGTTCTGAGATCGCTCGCCTGTGGCGAGTGATCACTCGCCGTGGCGAGTAACCCTTGGTTGCTCGCGAGGCGAGCAGTATAGCTCGCCGTGGCGAGCTTGAACCTTAAACTTAGGGATTTTTGCCAAACTTTAGATGGTTTTGAGTGCCCTTATATTTATAGAGATGACCTGTGAAGTTGGTTTGGTCAAATTAGATTTAGAGTGCTTAAAAATGAGGATTTTGGTGAAAAATGTCAAAAAGGCCGAGAGCACCCAGGACTTCTCGCCTCCAGCTCGCCCCCAACTCGCCTTTGGCGAGTGAGCTGATGTGAGTACTCGCCTGTGGCGAGCAGATGCACTCGCCGTGGCGAGTTAGTGCCTCCCTGAACTGTTTGTTGTTTTGCGATCTGTTTCGTATGGGACTTTGAGAGGAGCCCTTTGGGTAGTGTTAGTGAGGTTTTATACCCTTTAATGTATTCTGTAATGATGATTGCTGATGATTTACTTGAGCTGTTGATAAATGATATATTGTTGAATGTAAGTGATGTATGAGTATGATGATATGTGAATGATGCTAAGTGTTGCAATATGTATGAATAACAAGATGATGTTCTGCCATGTAATTATTATAACTGCATGTGTCAGTCTTGAAAATGTAATGATGTTTGAGACGGTGTATTAAGTTGTTAAACGACGAGTCCATGCATTTTCATATTTATGAGACGGTGGAGCTTTATGCTCAAAGCGACGGTGGAGCATTTGCTCAAAAGCGACTGTAACACTCTTAATTTTATTTTGTGGTTGGTGGTGATTTTTAGTTGATTTTGGTGTGCTTGGTGTATTTTACTTGAATTTATAAATGATATATGAGATATTTGGTGTGCTATTATTTATTATAATTATTTGTAATATTTTATGGAAATAGGAGAATAATAGTTATTTAGAATTATTAGATTTAAGGAGGGTTAATGAGGAATTAAAAGGAAATTAGTGAGGGAGTAAAGAGAAAAATGGAGGTTATGCTTTGGGTGGAAAGAGTAGGAAAGTAGAAAGTCAGTAAGAAAAAGGAATACGTACCAGAGAAAGAAAAAGTAGATTTTTGGGAGAGGGTGAGAAGAGCCAAGAGCCAAGGGGAATTGCTAGGAATTGCTGTAGATTTTGCTGAGTTAAGGTAAGGGTGGGTTTGTGATTCAATTGCCAATATATACATATATATTTTCATGATTTTGCATTGAAATTGTTGTTTCTGGTTTAGGTTTTCTTGAATATGTAAAATGTTAAATGTTGGTGAATTATGCTGTTAATTGTGTTTCTATGAGTTGTTTGGTGCCTAGAATAAGTATTGAACCCATAACTTCAATCTAAAATCATTTTGGGTGATTGGGGAATCAAAAAATGGGATTTTTGGATGAAATAGGGTTAGAAATCGCAAGTTGAAATTCTGCCCAGATGAGCACTCGCTTAAGCGAGATACCCTTCGCTCAAGCGAGCAACCTTTCGCAACGCCCAGTTGGATTTTAGCCACTCGCTTAAGCGAGCCACGAGCGAACCAGGAGCGAGTGAAATGCTAACCTTCGTCATTTGCGTCGCTTAAGCGAAATTCCCGTCGCTTAAGCGAGAGACGCCAGTTTTTGCCCAGAATTTGGAAAATGGCCTGTTCGCTTAAGCGAACCAGAAGCGAGCCAGAAGCGAGGAAAACTCTAACTTTCGTGTTTTGACTCGCTCAAGCGAGAAGCTGCTCGCTTAAGCGAGCTAGGTCCTGTGCGACCCAAAATGTGATTTTTCTAAGGTGTTCTAAACCCAAACCTAAGCTTTCTAAATGGTTTATTGGATTTTTAGAGAATTTTTGGAGTAATAATAATATAGAATGGAGATGTTTATGATGCATATTTGAATAAATCTTATATGAAATGAAATGAACTATACTATGCTAAGTTTGCGATTGTTCATGGTGTTGTGGTGTGGTTGAGTCTAGTTGGGGAGGTGTCCTAGTTGGTGTTGTTGTTGGTTGCATGGTGAAAATGCACCACTATTTCTGTCGTATGGTTGTATGTAGATATACTCCTTGAGTCTCATAACTCATTTGCATTGGTGGGGGCTCATGCCCCGGAATGTTATACATTCAACTGGTGAGGGCTTATGCCCTGGAATGCTAGTCATTCACCTTGGTGAGGGCTTATGCCCTGGGATGCTTTAACCATCCATTTGGTGGGGGCTTATGCCCCGGAGTGTTTAGCACTCAACGCGCGTAGTTGGTACCCACATTTGCATAATGCATTGGTCGTTAATGGAGTCTTGCATTAGAAGTTAAGGTGTGAGTTGTTGTTGGTGAGGTGTCACCACAAGCGGTGTTGTTGTCGGTGTTGTTAATTAAGGTGAATCTAAATATTATTTGTTGAATTGTTTATGAAGATTGTTGATGATTATGGTGATGATGAATGTTCTTGTTTATGCTGTTTTCAATACAACTTGATGAATTATATATATATATATATATATATATATATATATTGCTTTGTTTTGTGAACTCACCCCTTCTGCTGGAATTGCCGCCTCGTGGGCAAGTGCAGGTAGCGATGGATAGATAGGAGTTGGCTCATTGTGTCGTAGGCTCTGATACGTAACGGGATGGGATATTATGTTTTATAATTTCATTCCTTTATGTATCATTTATGTTGGAGATTTGTTGAATAAATATTTGTTATATGTTGGAGAACATTTTTGTTATGGTGAGGCCTTTGTGCCAGACATGTTGATGTATAAGAATTTTGAGATGATTTTATGACAATTATTCCGCTGCAGACTATTTTATAAAGATGTTGTTTTGGAGGATTATTTAAATAGTTTTATATTTCTATTTAAATAATTATTTTTGAGATATGCATGTAATACTCCGTTGATTGTTGATTAACTCTGATGTTTGGATATTATTATATCATTTTGGGAAACGGGGTGTTACAGCGACGGTGAAGCATATTAATGCTATAATCATATGGTACCACATGCATGATGTTGAGACGTTAGGTGTTGCATTTAGTCGAGTCAATTGTGACATATATGAGATGATGATTGAGACGTTGATGTTTGATGTGATGTTGTTTATGATGATGCTTATGATGATGTTATGATGTGCTACAATGTATATGCTATGAGTTGGATTTATGATTGTTAATCTTGACGTTTGATTTATATATTTATATTATTGTTGTGAATCTCACCCCTTCTGCTGGAATTGCCGCCTCGTGGGCAAGTGCAGGTACCCAGTCTTAGATGCGATGATGCGAGGAGTCTGTGTGAAGTAGGGTTGCTCTGATACGTAACGGGATGGGGTCTTTTGTAGAGTCTATTCCATTATGTATCTTGTTAGAATAAGTTTGACTTTCAGTGATGTTGAACCATTAATATTTTGAGACGTTTTTGCTGGCTTTTAAGCCAAGACTATTATGAGATGAGACTTTTAAATTCCGTTGCTCAATTGAATATTTTTGTAATTTGATAAATTATTATCAGAGTTGCTTTTAAGAAACGCACAAATAGTGATCTTGAGGATGTCGGTTATATGTATGCTCGATGGAGTCCTTTTGTATGGAGGGTTTCTTGAGACTTGGAAGAATTTGAAAGAACTTGGGTTAAGAGTATGCTCGTTTAGACCCTTGGGTATATGAATTGTTATTTGGATGATGTTCTTATGACCATGCAAATTATTTTAATTAAGTTATGTTTTCTGGATGATCCTGATGTCTTAAGTTGTTAGAGGTCAAAGAAGGATATGAAAATTTTATTTCTTCATTTTCGGTATGAAGAAAATTTCGCTAATAGCTAGATGATTTCGCTATCAGCGAAATTCCCCGAAGTCAGTTAGCAAATAATGGAACTTTGGTGGCCAAGACAGAGCCATTTCGCTATCGACGAAATTTTGGCGAAATTGACACACCAAGTTTCATTATTAACTAACTTATGGACTTGAAGTACCCCTTGTTTTAACACGAATTGGAAACCCTCGATCTCTAACGACATAAGGGGACATCACAAGTAAGCTCTTCAAGTTAAATGCATGGGACATACGAACGTCTTTCGTTAACAACAATGCTTAAGAGAATTGGATACAAGTTACGTCAACCTTTACAGATGCTTCAAATCGTTTCATCGGTCTATCAATTGGGATTATGCGGATATAGTGGAAATGCTTGAGTATGTATAAGGTGAAAGATATCTCAGACACAATCAAGCACTGCAGGGCAAACCTGGACTTCGAGAAGATTATTATGGTAATTTGAGAAATTAATCCAAGACGTTATGTTCGAACTCGATAATTGTTATGTGGTCTCTAATTTCGAGGACGGAATTTCTTTAAGGGGGGTAGAGTGTAATATCCCGCTCGTCATCTTGGAAATATATTAGTAGAAGGTGTGCCAGAGAACGAAGTTCATGAAATTCACTGCGATGAGGAATGCATTTGAGGCGTTATTAGTTAAGCATGAGTCGAATTATCTGTGTCAGAGGAAGGAACGACCAAGACCAAGGACATTTTGGTAATTATGCGCAAGAAGTATATAAGGATGTTAGAGTTGGCAAAAATAAATCATTGAAATGATGTGTAAAACAACTTAAACTTGATGGTGTGTAAAAGTTAAGTACTTTTTAAAATCCAACGCTTGAGTTATTGTTCATATGAAAAAGAACAACTCTATAATTTTCATAAAATGTCGTATTTGTTTCATACTTCATGAAGATATCATTGGATGTATGGTTTTTGACATAAATATTATTTAGATACAAATGTAATTTTTTTATAAAAAAATTGCTTTTTGCAATTATTATATATATTACGTCAATTTTACCATGTTGATTGTTTAAACTCAACAACCATAATGGATAAACTAGTCTACGATTAAATATTCAGATTTTATTTTGAAATTTATTACATCACTTAGTCCCCTCTACAAATCATGATCGACTATATTGTTAATCAGCGATAACCCAAATGCAACAATATTTATAGAAATTAAAGTAATCAACCAAGGACTTAGAGTCTTTCTTAATTATTGATAATATAAGTTTTTATAAATTATTACACATGCAAATTTTTTTTAGTTTCTAATCCGTATATTTAATAAATTAAGTGGATTTTGATCCTTATCATCAATGTAAGTGTCTTCACGGTCACAAGTTAGAAACATGATGTAATATCCCGCTCGTCATCTTGGAAATATATTAATAGAAGGTGTGCTAGAGAACGAAGTTCATGAAATTCACTGCGATGAGGAATGCATTTGAGGCGTTATTAGTTAAGCATGAGTCGAATTATCTGTGTCAGAGGAAGGAACGACCAAGACCAAGGACATTTTGGTAATTACGCGCAAGAAGTATATAAGGATGTTAGAGTTGGGAAACTTCATTTTTCTCAAGTCTTTCTCTCACTAAGTTGAAGCATAGAGTTTGCTCCTCCCTCTCTCTTCTCCATCGAACCCTAACCCTCCTTTTCACCATCTAACCTTCACAACTTCATTACACGGATGAACAAGCTTGGATTATGGTGTCTTAACAAGCATGAGGCAACTAGGAAGAATGATGGAAGCTTGGTTTGGTTAGCATGAGCTATGGAGCAAGTGAATCAAGTTAGAGCTTGAAGCATGTTTTGGGGCTGTGTTTGTTGCAGAATCATCTAGGTGAGTTCTATAGATAGCTTTAATACCTTGGGCTGTTATGGGTTTGTGTGAGCTAATGGATTATTAGAAATTATGAACTTGGGGTTTAGGAACCCTTTTGCCATTCATTGTTGAATTTGTGTTAATTGTTGACATGCAATGAACCTATTATGTTTTCTATGAATTCTGTATGTAATGTGAACATTAAAAGCTTGATTTTGAGGTCTTTTACTCAAAAATACGATTTCTGCACTTCTGGACGGATGAATGCTCGCTTAAGCGCGCACTGCTCGCTTAAGCGTACACTTAACAGAATCAAACCAAGCTGCACGCTTTCCGTACGCTTTCCGCACGCTTAAGCGTGCAGCCTGTTTCCAGCATTTTTGAAAAACTCCCGTTCTGGTCCAGAATGTCGTCCGATGCTTTTCTTTGCAAACTTTTATAACTTTAATAAAGCCTCAATGTCCGGAAACTAAAATGCACTATATGTAGAGGTATTATGAATGAAATGCATGAGTAACATTAGCAAGTTCAACGATGAATGGCATATGCGAGAGACATGAACTATGCGGGTAGAAATTAAGCCTAAGAATGGGTGAAACATTAGAGCCTCGACTTAGGTAGTCGAGAATTATTATGCAAATCCTAGAATTGAGCTCTTAGATATATCACGTACGAATGAGTACATGTTAGGCTCGGGTAGTATTCTAATCCTTAGGCATTGTGAAGACCTTAGAACCTCAACGTAGATCATTGAGAACTAGTGAGTTATGCTATGTTATGTAATGTCATGTTTATGACCTAGTTATGCGATGACGCCAATGGCGAACTAGTTAGAGATATTATGTTATGCTATGCCTATGTTTATGATATGTTGGACTATGAATAAAACTATGTTTTATGCTAGGCCATGTCGTGTCTCTGACTATCCATGCTAGAATGGGATACCGGAGGTTCACACCAGGTGAACGATTTAGCCGTAAGGGAGCCGCACGACATGGTGGAGTCCGATGTTCCCTAGCTAGGTTCATCGGTTATGTTTTGGGATATACTCGGGGTTACTCCACTCGACTATATTTCCGTAAAATCAACTTAGATAATCTTTCAGACCTTATTAATGAATTGCATTTGTTTATGAAGTTTATGTTACGATTATGTATACGCTATGAGGTTAGATACCGATAGCCTAGATAGTAGAGCTAGTTATGTTTGTTTACCGACGACGATCTTATGTTCCCTAATCGTCCGGTTTAGTACCGTGTCATGAATGAGTTAGGCTATGTCTTGATGCGTCTAGTGCATCTTGAGTTAGCGGTCCTAGGATCCCTTGACCGCCGTGACACGAAGGAAGCAAATAAGATGACCCTAGGACGGCTTTAGCTTTGCACGACCGTCTATGTAAGCCTCACGCACGACGCCCATCAGTCAGGTAGCGTCCTAGACACGTGGTGACTATAGGTTCCCCCGAAGTCACCTATAGCTTAGGGTTAGGAGAACTCACTGAGACATTATGTCTCATCCCAATCCTTATTTGTTTCAGACTAGCAGAGCAGTTGAGCAAGTTTATCGCCG
The DNA here is from genome assembly GCA_023838395.1 of Holcopasites calliopsidis. Lineage (NCBI taxonomy): Eukaryota > Metazoa > Arthropoda > Insecta > Hymenoptera > Apidae > Holcopasites > Holcopasites calliopsidis. Next base: position 50,587 of record JALHAQ010000112.1, read on the forward strand.
GATGGATATTCAGCAAGGACTCGTTCGTACCCGCTGCAGGATGTTCGCAAGGATTTTCAAGAATGAACTTTTATAATATTTGGATTGTTGTATGGTATCTCTTATGTACGAACGTGAATTTGTTGTATACAATATTCATTCGAAGAAATTTAAGTTGTAAATTTTAATGTATCCAGTACTAAGTTAATGCACATGCTAAACCTTCTAGATACGTTTAGTATGGGTGTTACACATGAGACAAAAGAATGAAATTATTGAAAAGGATAAATTTGAAATTATATAAAATTTACTTATATGACTTCTTAGTACATCATAAATAAATATAACCAATTATTTGTTTGCACCGATATTTAAAAAGGTTCCACATATTTAAATCATATCTATCACATAATACATCTATTTTTGTCAAGCATTTTAACAAAAATATCACAATTTGATATGGTAATGATAATGAGATATGATTTATTATATGTATAAGTAAACATAATTTCACGGTCACTGGTTATCAAATTCAAAATACAAATTTTCATGGCAACTTCTCCCTAAAACATTGACTGTTACATTGGACAAATTATTTGTTCTTGCACGGTTCCATACATGAATTTATGATTGGATTTACACCACTAGCATCTGCAGTAAGTCAAGTATTGTAAGAAACTCTAATAATTAATACAACAATAATTTATAAAATTATCTTGATAACAAAAATTCATACAAAACAATAAAAAAAAAATATTTACCTGTGTTGAAGTTATTGGACTTTGAAATGACACAATTGGTTGCACAATCATAAGCAACTTTTGACGATACATTATGACATTTCAACAATGCACACGCAGCAACACAACCTGCATATAATGGTTTTGTTCTTAAGAAACGTTTACATTCGAGAGCACACTTGCCAAGGCAAATGATTTCACCTACTGTTTGATGGGGTGGTGATGAAGGTGAAGGAGAATCATCAGCTTGTACAACAACTAAGATTATCATCATGAAAATTGCCACATTCTTTTTCATCTCACACTTTACCATGACTCTGCACTTTGTTAATCTTAATATTCTGATAGTATAAGTTCAATTTGATTTGATAAACAAAGTTGAATAAAACTATCATAATTTATAAGCAAAACAATAAATGCACATTTATGTATATTTTAACTCCTTAACAAAACTACATATTTGACTATTAAGACTTGTTATCCCAAGTTAATTGATTTTTTCGTCCTAAAAACACAAAACAAAACAAAAATCTTATATGGAATGTGAAACATGATAGAAAATTAGTTAATAAAGAAATTCTAATGTGGAATTTAACAATGTTTAGTACATACTTTATGTTTTTAGAAATTACTATTTTTGGTAAATTAGTAGCATAATGACATTAAATGGAATGTAAGACATTCCAACTAGGTTGAGACATATTCTAAACTCGAATCCTTTTCCAAGTGCTCATAAAGGTAATAGATTAAGATAACATTGAAATAAATTATCTAACAAAAGTAATTATCTAAATAGAATAAATTTAATCTCAATTGAAACATTTCAAATTAAAAACAACTATTCACTAATGGTAGTTAGTGCCAAACTTTTCATGATAATTTCGATTTCATTTTTTCTTAATAAAAAAGAAATCAATTTGTGTCAAATAATTTTAAAATACGAAAACAAACAAAAATAAAATATATATAAAAATGAATATCATTTATAATCTCATTAATTATTTTCTATAATATATACTTTATCTTTTCCAAAAGCTTGTTTTTTTATCAAAAACAAATTGTACGATGATATAACAATTTATATTTTTTTTATCTGTCATTCATTCATTCATATTTGATTTTTTGTTTTAATTATACATATTCTATTTGTTTGCTTATTGTTTATAAAATTTACCTCTTCTTTTCTAGTGTCATGTTGTTAGGCATAGAGGTTCCCACTTCTTCCTGTAAACATTATATTTTTATCCAAAATTAAAATATGTATGTTTTTTTAACAATATTTTCAATGCATATATTAATCTATTAGTTAAATGAGTATTTATATTTCGTAATGATTTCTACATCCATATATTAATTAATTATGAAATGTATTATACTGTTAAAATGTTCTTTTGTTTAAGTATCGTCATTTTTTGTTATTACACTAAACAATGCTTTGCATCTTTGACATTTGAATCTAAAAATGTAATAGTGATAATTAACCATCAACAATACATTAATTATTTATCAAAGTTAAAATCATTTTGGCAATTTGACATCTATCAAATAATCTATAATACTTCTATTATATCAAACGAGAAAGATAATGTAACTTTGCCACAAGTCCATTATGTTGATATGGACGTTTACAAAATTATTTTTCATAAGCTAATATTAATATGATTTGATTTTTTTTTTCTATTTAATAACTCTGCACATAGTTTACAATCAAGAATTTATCCTACATGTTTATTCAAATGTGCAAATAATATTTCAATTGCTCCTAACTCAAAGAAAAAAGAATAGTCCATCTGGTGCGTTTTATATTTTGATCAACATATTGAGGTTGTTACTTGCGATATAATAACACTTATTTTTCAAATCCACTAACTTATGCAAAAATAAATCATTGAAATGATGTGTAAAACAACTTAAACTTGATGGTGTGTAAAAGTTAAGTACTTTTTAAAATCCAACGCTTGAGTTATTGTTCATATGTGTAACGCCCTCTCTAATTATTTAACTATTTTATTAGATGATATGGTATATGTTTATATATTATATGGATTTTGATGATTATGTGACGTATTTGTGACGTGTGACGTGTTATTATTTTATTGTTTAATAAAATAATATAAGTGATGTTTATATGAATATTTATTTGGTAAATATAGAGATTTGTTGGAAAAATATATTATTTTAAGAGATGGGGTTATATTTATAAATAAGAAGAGTTGTGAGGGTTGAGATAGAATTAATTAAGTTGAGAGGGAGTATATAAGAGAAGTAGGTTAAGAGAAATAGGTTACGCGTTACAGACAATTGGGAAAAGAAGAGAAAACGGTTCAAGAGGGGAGAAGAAGCTAGGCTGCATTTCTGCACAATTGTCCAGGTAAGGGTGAGCCTAACTTCAGTAAATTAATTGTGAATCATCTGTTCTTGATTGGCATAGAGTTTGGTGAGGATTGGGATGGGTTTGAGATTTAGGGTTTACAATGAATTTGTGATGGATTGATGATAGATTGAGTTATAAGGCTGTAGAACTGGATACAGAACCTAGATTATTCCCTAGGACAACATTGCAGATGAATTAGAGGTTTGGTTGGAGAGATTTGACACGTTTAGGTGAGTTTTGGTCTGAACCCGTGTGGGTTCTGAGATCGCTCGCCTGTGGCGAGTGATCACTCGCCGTGGCGAGTACCCCCTTGTTGCTCGCGAGGCGAGCAGTATAGCTCGCCGTGGCGAGCGTGTTCCTTAAATTTTAGGACTTTGGCCCAATTGAAGATGGTTTTGAGTGCCTTAATATTTATAGAGATGACCTGTGAAGTTGGTTTAGCCAAATTGGATTTAGGGAACTTAAAACGGAGATTTTTGGTGAAAAATGTCAAAAAGGCCAAGAGCACCCAGGATTTCTCGCCCCCAACTCGCCTTTGGCGAGTGAGCTGATGTGAGTACTCGCCTGTGGCGAGCAGATGCACTCGCCGTGGCGAGTTAGTGCCTCCCTGAACTGTTTGTTGTTTTGCGATCTGTTTCGCATGGGACTTTGAAAGGAGCCCTTTGGGTAGTGTTAGTGAGGTTTTATACCCTTTAATGTATTCTGTAAAGATGACTGCTGTTGATGTACTTGAGCTGTTGATAAATGATATATGGTTGAATATAAGTGATGGTTAAATATGATGATATGTGATTATGATGATGATACATGTTGCGATGTATATGATTAATGAGATGATGTTCTGCCATGTAACTATTATACCTGCATGTGTCAGTTTTGTATTATGAATGATGGTCTTGAGACGGTGTATTAAGTTGTTAAACGACGAGTCCATGCATTTGCATATATATATATGAGACGGTGGAGCTTTATGCTCAAAGCGACGGTGGAGCATTTGCTCAAAGCGACGGTGAAGCATATTAATGCTATAATCATATGGTACCACATGCATGATGTTGAGACGTTAGGTGTTGCATTTAGTCGAGTCAATTGTGACATATATGAGATGATGTTTTGAGACGTTGATGCTTGATGTGATGTTGTTATGATGATGCTTATGATGATGTTATGAGGTGCTATAATGTATATGTGATGTTGTTAATCTTGACGTTTGATTTATATATTAATATTATTGTTGTGAATCTCACCCCTTCTGCTGGAATTGCCGCCTCGTGGGCAAGTGCAGGTACCCAGTCTTAGATGCGTTGATGCGAGGAGTCTGTGTGAAGTAGGGTTGCTCTGATACGTAACGGGATGGGGTCTTTTGTAGAGTCTATTCCATTATGTATCTTGTTAGAATAAGTTTGACTTTTAGTGATGTTGAACCATTAATATTTTGAGACGTTTTTGCTGGTTTTTAAGCCAAGACTATTATGAGATGAGACTTCTAAATTCCGCTGCTTAATTGAGTATTTTTGTAAATGATAAATTATTATCTAAGTTGTTTTTAAGATGAAATGTGACACTCCTTTGAGACGTACTCTGATTTTATGTGATTTATTTAATGAAATTTTTAAGACGGGAAATTGGGGTGTTACAATTGGTATCAGAGCAGGTCGGTCCGTCCGGCCAAGTAGAGAGTCGAGTGACGTTGTCTTAGAGTTAGAATAGTATTATCGTATTATCCTGACTTATGTTGTTTTCCAGAGAACTAAGATGGCTGGTAGAAACGATGCTGCCCTTGCTGCTGCTTTGGAAGCAATGGCTAATGCTGTGGGTAATCAGAACAATGCTGGTGGAAACGACGGGACTAGGATGTTGGAGACCTTTCTGAGGAATCACCCGCCTACCTTCAAGGGGCGCTATGATCCAGATGGGGCTCAAACATGGCTCAAGGAAGTAGAGAGGATCTTCAGAGTCATGCAATGTGATGATGTGCAGAAGGTGCGTTTTGGCACGCACATGTTAGCGGAGGAGGCTGATGATTGGTGGGTTAGTCTCCTACCCATTTTGGAGCAAGACGGAGCTGTGGTGACGTGGGCTGTTTTCACGAGGGAGTTCCTTAACAGATACTTCCCAGAAGATGTTCGTGGGAAGAAAGAGATAGAGTTTCTGGAGCTTAAGCAAGGAAACATGTCGGTGACTGAGTATGCGGCAAAGTTTGTGGAGCTGGCTAAGTTTTACCCGCATTATACTCCTGAGACGGCTGAATTTTCGAAGTGCATAAAGTTCGAGAATGGCTTGCGTGCTGACATCAAGCGAGCCATTGGTTATCAGAAGATCCGCAACTTCTCTGAGTTAGTGAGTAGCTGCAGAATATATGAAGAGGATACCAAGGCTCACTACAAGGTAGTGAATGAGAGGAAAGCTAAGGGCCAGCAGAGTCGCCCAAAACCTTATGATGCCCCTAGAGATAAAGGGAAACAGAGAGTGAATGATGAGAGAAGGCCCCAGAAGAAGATTGCTCCTGCTGAGATTACCTGTTTCACTTGTGGCGAGAAAGGTCACAAGAGTAATGCGTGTACTGTTGAGGTGAAGAGATGCTACCGTTGTGGTCAGAAAGGGCATATCACTAATGACTACAAGTTTGATGATGTTGTGTGTTTCAACTGCAATGAGCAAGGACACATTGGTTCGCAGTGTAAGCAACCCAAGAAGACTAAGACTGCTGGAAGAGTGTTCGCATTGACCGGCACTCAGACTGAGAATGATGATCGCTTGATCAGAGGTACTTGCTATATTAATAATACTCCTTTAGTTGCTATTATTGATACCGGTGCTACGCATTGTTTTGTTGCCTTAGACTGTGTTTCTGCTTTGGGTCTTGATGTGTCTGATATGAATGGAGAGATGGTTGTCGAAACTCCAGCTAAGGGTTCGGTGACTACTTCTCTCGTGTGTTTGAACTGTCCTTTGTCTATGTTTGGCCGTGATTTTGTGATGGATTTAGTTTGTCTGCCTTTAAGCGGTATGGATGTGATTTTGGGGATGAATTGGCTAGAGTACAACCATGTTCTTATCAACTGTTTTAGAAAGACGGTACATTTTTCTTCTGCCGAAGAAGAGTGGGGCACAGAGTTTCTATCCACTAAGCAGCTGAAGCAACTAGAACGTGATGGGATGTTGATGTTTTCGCTGATGGC
>JALHAQ010000113.1:0-56601 GCA_023838395.1 Holcopasites calliopsidis
ATAACCTTTAGTTTCTAAAACATTTTCATGACGTATTTAGGTCTGTGCTGTTATCGGAATTGTAGTTTTCATTATTCTTTGATTATATGTATTGTAAATTAATTTACAAGAATATAAGCAATGACTTCTAGTTTCTAAAACACTTTCATAACGTATTTAAGTCTGTGGTATTATCGTTATTGTAATTTTCATTATTCTTTCAATATAAGATGTATTTTAAATTAATTTACAAGAATATAGACAATAACTCTTAGTTTCTAAAACATTTTCATAACGTATTTATGTCTGTGCTGTTATCGGAATTGTAGTTTTCATTATTCTTTGATTATATGTATTGTAAATTAATTTAAAAGAATATACGCAATAACTTTTAGTTCCTAAAACACTTTCATAACGTATTTAGGTCTGTGCTATTATCATAATTGTCATTTTCATTATTCTTTGATTATAAGATGTATTGTAAATTAGTTTACAAGAATATAAGCAATAACCTTTAGTTTCTAAAACATTTTCATGACGTATTTAGGTCTGTGCTGTTATCGGTATTGTAGTTTTCATTATTCTTTGATTGTAAGATGTATTTCAAATGAATTTACAAGAATATAAGCAATAACTTTTAGATTCTAAGACATATTCATAATGTATTTAAGTGTATGCTATTATCCTTATTGTAATTTTCGTTATTCTTTGATTATAAGATGTACTTTAAATTAATTTACAAGAATATAAGCAATAACCTTTAGTTTCTAAAACATTTTCATGACGTATTTAGGTCTGTGCTGTTATCGGTATTGTAGTTTTCATTATTCTTTGATTATAAGATGTATTTCAAATTAATTTGCAAGAATACAAGCAATAACTTTTAGATTCTAAAACATTTTCATAACGTATTTAAGTCTGTGCTATTATCGTTATTGTAATTTTCATTATTCTTTGATTATAAGATGTATTGTAAATTAATTTACAAGAATATAAGCAATAACTTTTAGTTTCTAAAACATTTTTATAACGTATTTAGGTCTGTGCTATTATCGTTATTGTAATTTTCATTATTCTTTGATTATAAGATGTATATGCCTATCTTCTACAAACAAAATCGCCGGCCCTGTCTAAGAGTATCAAGATAATTATTGCGCCATTATTGCGTTTTTGATTATTTATTAACTGTCTTAAGAAAAATGACTGAATTTTATCATTAGTTGTACACTATATGTATTGTTTTACTATCCTTTTCTATCAAGTCCCAATTTCTTATGGAAAACGGTTATTTTATAATTGTGACAGTAATTTTGAAACTAACTTTCATTATATTCTAATATTTCTCAACAGTGTTATGTACTAGTTATTCTTACTTTTTCTTACACCCATAAAGTATCCCAATAACGTGTAATACGAAAATGAGGCAACAACGGGGTAATACAGCGGGGTAAAATGTCAGCGATTTGCATTTATCTATTAAGCGACCTACAGATTCCTTAACAAAATAGACCCCGAACGCGGTCATATTTGAACAGACTTTAACTACTAAAAATTTATTGTTATACTAGTTAACGACTTGTAACACTGGTCGTACTGCTACAAAATTCCATTGAAAACTAAAAACCGATCCGATTCATTCATCACATGTCGGATACATGTAATGCGCAGCCAATCAGCTCAATTATTCGCTATATAATAATTAAGCTCATCTTGTCCACTTTATCAAATAGCAGAAAGAGTCGAATAATAATTATAGAGCGAATAATTGATTGCCCGGGTCTCACCACGTGGAGGTTGCTGCGATGGAGACCCACCCTACCCACGTTTAATCCACTTCCCACCCTTCGTTTTTGTTTTTAAACCAAACTATACTATAATTTACAACAAAGAAACCCTGCTCCTTTTGCTGTAAGTTTCCACAGCGTTCGTTAATTAAACGCCCTGCAATTCAAACAGCAAGATGGAGGCGCCTTAGAAAATTCTCAAATCAAAGCAAAATTGAAAGATTGCAAGACGGATACAGGAATCAAAACCCCTTAACTTAAAAATTAACTTAACTTTACGCGGGGGGCACAATCGCACTACAGTACGCATGCACCATTATTCTAACAGACAATGGGTGTAAAAAGTATTCATACATTCTTCAAAACGAAATATGTTTTTCATAATCAATCGGAACGACTTGAGTTTGTACAAGGAGATAGAAGGACTACTCTACTATACTAAACGTTTCGAACTTTCTACACCCACTGCAATTGCATAAAAAAAAGAAGCAAACGACGATGCCTGGCTGTACCTTAAAGCACAAGTGTCCCGTAGCGTAAATCTAATTAATAGTTAAACGAACATGCGCTTAATTACTATATGCTTAACTAATCTTAACACCAACGTGCCTACTTGGGCACTGCAGTGCCGAACACTACTTATAACTTACAAACTAATATCTTAGACATAAAAATACGTGTCCTACTTAATTAAAACTTAAAAGCTACGCATCCTTATCTTAAAGTTAACTTATAGCTATTAATAACGTCCCCCCTAATTAGAAATCTAACTTAATATTAAAAGCGTCCTACCGAAGCTACTCGATTTAAGGCTTAGATCTAAAGATCCTGCCTATATAAAAATCTAACAGATACTTTCCCATACACATACGTATACATCATTACACTTCTGATCGTTCAGCGCTGTCTCATCGTTTCTTGAAACAGACTGAAACTCACGCGAAAAAAGAATTGTTAAATCCTACCTATGTACAATATCTAAAAATGTTAAAAGTCCTGCCTAGCTAAAGATCTAATGGTTTCGTTTCGTGTAAAGCCTGCCTATGTAACAATCGATTGTTTTCGTTCAAATAAATCCTACCTACATAATGCGCTAAACATTTGTTCCATTTATAGTTGAGCCTACCTAAATGATTTTTTTAATAAAATGGAAAAGAGGGGCTGGGACGGAGTGAGAATGGGGTGTACTATCTGTACGTAATTACCATGAATCCTCTTCCTTGAGTGCATACCAGTTGATTATCTTGAAGTTTCTGAAACAGATACTAACTGGGAATGGTTAATAACATTACATAAAAAATAAGCTTTCAATCCTTGTGACAGACTGAAACTCACGCGAAAAGAAATTGTTAAACCCTACCTACGCAAAAGTCTAAGAGTTTTGTAAAGCCAAACAACATCCTACCTATATAATGAGCTAAACATTTGTTCAATTTATAATTGGGCCTACCCAAATGGTATTTCTAATAAAATGGGGTTGGGGGGCGGGGGGAATGTATGAAATAACCCTGAATCCTCCTCTTCGACGACCAAATGATAATCTTGAAGCTTCTGAAACACATACTAACTCGAAATAGTTAGTAACGTTTCAGGAAAAGCAAGTTTTCAAACCTTGGACACTGTATCGATGAGGCTCAGATTATGTTCCATAATTTCCATCCATCTTTTAGTAATACTCCTTGATTACCATGGTATATCATACTTTCCAGCCTTTATCGTAATCATATTTCATAAAATCTACCTGGGATTTTATTTGGAATAATTGCAATCACCTGTGGATCTGTAACAATCTCAAACACTAGATTAGTAGTCTTCCCACCCCACCCTCAGGCAAAAATAGAAAAAAATTCCAGCTGAAAGAAGATCGTATTTAAAACAGAACAATCATTCTATATCGATACCATAATATAACTAGACCGCGGACTTTAATGTATTTAAAGAAAATTAAAAGGTGCAAAATTCCACAGGATGCACTTAATATAAATAAATATACAAATGATTTAAATTATATAGCGTTTTATAATACCTGGTAGATGAAACAAAATTCCCTACCGAAGCTCTGTTTTTTCACTGTATCATCAGAAATTCGAATTTGCACAAAAATCCACAGTCTATTAATAACAATATGAGAAACTGGTAATTGGATTTTGGCCAAGGTGATACTTTCCTTCACTACCTTTATCAGCATCAGCAGTATCAATATTTTAATGCTTCATTGCCATGGTATATTATACTTTCGAGCCTTTGACGTACTCATATTTCCTTGAAGTACTTGGTATTTTATTGAGAATAATTGGTATCACCTGTGAATCTGTAACAACCTCATACACTGGATTAGTAGTCTTCCCACCCCACCCACAGAAAAAAAATAAAGAAAAATTGCAGGTAGAAGAATATCATGTTTGAAGCAGAACAATCATGTTACATGGACATTTTAATAATTAGACTGCGGACTTTTATGCATTTATAGAAAATAGAAAGGTGCAACATTCCACAGGATGCACACTTAATATGAATAAATATACAATTTATTATACATTAAATTCACTAAATTGTATATTTATGCTAGTATACTCGTATATTTATATGTACAATTTATTAATTAATATACATCGAATCGCAACTCGCAATTTACTATTCAAATTATGCAGCGCTTTATAATACCTGGTAGGAGAAACAATGCCCTACCAAAGCACTGCTCTTTTTCACCGCATTACCAAAAATATGAATTTGCACGAAAATCCGCAGTCTATGAATAACAATATGACAAATGAATAATTCTTAGTAGTCTTCCGAGCCCACCCTTAGAAAAAAAAAGAAAAATAAATTGCAAATGAACGAAGATCATATTTAAAGCAGAACACAATCATTTCACATCGACATTTTAATAATTAGACTGCGGACTTTTATGCATTTATAGAAAATTGAAAGGTGCAACATTCCACAGGATGCACACTTAATATGAATAAATATACAATTTATTATTCAATGAATTCAATAAATTGTATATTTATGCTAGTATACTCATATATATATTTATATATACAATTTATTATTCAATAAATTGTATACATCTAATCGCAACCCGCAATTTATTATTCAAATTATGCAGCGCTTTATAATACCTGGTAGGTGAAACAATGCCTTACCAATGCTCTGCTTTTTTGACTGCATTACCAAAAATATGAGTTTGCACGAAAATCCGCAATCTATGAATAACAATATGGCAAATGAATAATTGGATTTTGGTAAAGGTGATACTTTCCTTCACTACCTTTATCAGCATCATCGATATTTTAATGCTTGATTGCCATGGTATATTATACTTTCCAACCTTTGACGTACTCATATTTCCTTGAAGTACTTGGTATTTTATTTAGAATAATTGGTATCACCTGTGAATCTGTAACAATCTCATACACTGGATTAGTAGTCTTCCCAACCCACACTCAGAAAAAAAATAAAGAATAATTGCAGCTAGAAGAAGATCGTATTTGTAGCAGAACAATCATTTTACATCGACATTTTAATAATTAGACAGCGGACTTTTATGCATTTATAGAAAATTGAAAGGTGCAACATTCCACAGGATGCACACTTAATATGAATAAATATACAATTTATTATTCAATGAATTCAATAAATTGTATATTTATGCTAGTATACTCATATATATATTTATATATACAATTTATTATTCAATAAATTTATTATTCAATAAATTGTATACATCTAATCGCAACACGCAATTTATTATTCAAATTATGCAGCGCATTATAATACCTGGTAGGTGAAACAATGCCTTACCAATGCTCTGCTTTTTTGACTGCATTACCAAAAATATGAGTTTGCACGAAAATCCGCAATCTATGAATAACAATATGGCAAATGAATAATTGGATTTTGGTAAAGGTGATACTTTCCTTCACTACCTTTATCAGCATCATCGATATTTTAATGCTTGATTGCCATGGTATATTATACTTTCCAACCTTTGACGTACTCATATTTCCTTGAAGTACTTGGTATTTTATTGAGAATAATTGGTATCACCTGTGAATCTGTAACAACCTCATACACTGGATTAGTAGTCTTCCCACCCCACCCACAGAAAAAAAATAAAGAAAAATTGCAGGTAGAAGAATATCATGTTTGAAGCAGAACAATCATGTTACATGGACATTTTAATAATTAGACTGCGGACTTTTATGCATTTATAGAAAATAGAAAGGTGCAACATTCCACAGGATGCACACTTAATATGAATAAATATACAATTTATTATACATTAAATTCACTAAATTGTATATTTATGCTAGTATACTCGTATATTTATATGTACAATTTATTAATTAATATACATCGAATCGCAACTCGCAATTTACTATTCAAATTATGCAGCGCTTTATAATACCTGGTAGGTGAAACAATGCCCTACCAAAGCACTGCTCTTTTTCACCGCATTACCAAAAATATGAATTTGCACGAAAATCCGCAGTCTATGAATAACAATATGACAAATGAATAATTCTTAGTAGCCTTCCCAGCCCACCCTTAGAAAAAAAAAAAGAAAAATAAATTGCAAATGAACGAAGATCATATTTAAAGCAGAACACAATCATTTCACATCGACATTTTAATAATTAGACTGCGGACTTTTATGCATTTATAGAAAATTGAAAGGTGCAACATTCCACAGGATGCACTTGAGATATGGATAAATATACAATTTATTAAGCAATAAATTCAATAAATTGTACATTTATACTAGTATACTTGTATATATATGTATACAATTTATTATACAATAAATTGTATGCTTATAATCGCAACTAGCAATTCATTATTCAAATTATGCAGCGGTTTATAATACCTGGTAGGTGAAACAATTCCCTACCAATGCTCTGCTTTTTTTACTGCATTACCAAAAATATGAATTTGCACGAAAATCCGCAGTCTATGAATAACAATATGGCAAATGAGTAATTGGATTTTGGCCAAGGTGATACTTTCCTTCACTACCTTTATCAGCATCATCCATATTTTAATGCTTGATTGCCATGGTATATTATACTTTCCAACCTTTGACGTACTCATATTTCCTTGAAGTACTTGGTATTTTATTCAGAATAATTGGTATCACCTGTGAATCTGTAACAATCTCATACACTGGATTAGTAGTCTTCCCACCCCATTCACAGAAAAAAAATAAAGAAAAATTGCAGGTAGAAGAATATCATGTTTGAAGCAGAACAATCATGTTACATGGACATTTTAATAATTAGACTGCGGACTTTTATGCATTTATAGAAAATAGAAAGGTGCAACATTCCACAGGATGCACACTTAATATGAATAAATATACAATTTATTATACATTAAATTCACTAAATTGTATATTTATGCTAGTATACTCGTATATTTATATGTACAATTTATTAATTAATATACATCGAATCGCAACTCGCAATTTACTATTCAAATTATGCAGCGCTTTATAATACCTGGTAGGTGAAACAATGCCGTACCAAAGCACTGCTCTTTCTCACCGCATTACCAAAAATATGAATTTGCACGAAAATCCGCAGTCTATAAATAACAATATGACAAATGAATAATTCTTAGTAGTCTTCCCACCCCACCCACAGAAAAAAAATAAAGAAAAATTGCAGGTAGAAGAATATCATGTTTGAAGCAGAACAATCATGTTACATGGACATTTTAATAATTAGACTGCGGACTTTTATGCATTTATAGAAAATAGAAAGGTGCAACATTCCACAGGATGCACACTTAATATGAATAAATATACAATTTATTATACATTAAATTCACTAAATTGTATATTTATGCTAGTATACTCGTATATTTATATGTACAATTTATTAATTAATATACATCGAATCGCAACTCGCAATTTACTATTCAAATTATGCAGCGCTTTATAATACCTGGTAGGTGAAACAATGCCCTACCAAAGCACTGCTCTTTCTCACCGCATTACCAAAAATATGAATTTGCACGAAAATCCGCAGTCTATAAATAACAATATGACAAATGAATAATTCTTAGTAGTCTTCCCAGCCCACCCTTAGAAGAAAAAAAAGAAAAAGAAATTGCAAATGAACGAAGATCATATTTAAAGCAGAACACAATCATTTCACATCGACATTTTAATAATTTGATTGCGGACTTTTATGCATTTATAGAAAATTGAAAGGTGCAACATTCCACAGGATGCACACTTAATATGAATAAATATACAATTTATTATTCAATGAATTCAATAAATTGTATATTTATGCTAGTATACTCATATATATATATTTATATATACAATTTATTATTCAATAAATTTATTATTCAATAAATTGTATACATCTAATCGCAACCCGCAATTTATTATTCAAATTATGCAGCGCATTATAATACCTGGTAGGTGAAACAATGCCTTACCAATGCTCTGCTTTTTTGACTGCATTACCAAAAATATGAGTTTGCACGAAAATCCGCAATCTATGAATAACAATATGGCAAATGAATAATTGGATTTTGGTAAAGGTGATACTTTCCTTCACTACCTTTATCAGCATCATCGATGTTTTAATGCTTGATTGCCATGGTATATTATACTTTCCAACCTTTGACGTACTCATATTTCCTTGAAGTACTTGGTATTTTATTGAGAATAATTGGTATCACCTGTGAATCTGTAACAACCTCATACACTGGATTAGTAGTCTTCCCAACCCACACTCAGAAAAAAAATAAAGAATAATTGCAGCTAGAAGAAGATCGTATTTGTAGCAGAACAATCATTTTACATCGACATTTTAATAATTAGACTGCGGACTTTTATGCATTTATAGAAAATAGGAAGGTGCAACATTCCACAGGATGCACACTTAATATGAATAAATATACAATTTATTATACATTAAATTCACTAAATTGTATATTTATGTTAGTATACTCGTATATTTATATGTACAATTTATTAATTAATATACATCGAATCGCAACTCGCAATTTACTATTCAAATTATGCAGCGCTTTATAATACCTGGTAGGTGAAACAATGCCCTACCAAAGCACTGCTCTTTCTCACCGCATTACCAAAAATATGAATTTGCACGAAAATCCGCAGTCTATGAATAACAATATGACAAATGAATAATTCTTAGTAGTCTTCCCAGCCCACCCTCAGAAGAAAAAAAAGAAAAAGAAATTGCAAATGAACGAAGATCATATTTAAAGCAGAACACAATCATTTCACATCGATATTTTAATAATTTGATTGCGGACTTTTATGCATTTATAGAAAATTGAAAGGTGCAACATTCCACAGGATGCACACTTAATATGAATAAATATACAATTTATTATTCAATGAATTCAATAAATTGTATATTTATGCTAGTATACTCATATATATATTTATATATACAATTTATTATTCAATAAATTTATTATTCAATAAATTGTATACATCTAATCGCAACCCGCAATTTACTATTCAAATTATGCAGCGCTTTATAATACCTGGTAGGTGAAACAATGCCCTACCAAAGCACTGCTCTTTTTCACCGCATTACCAAAAATATGAATTTGCACGAAAATCCGCAGTCTATGAATAACAATATGACATATGAATAATTCTTAGTAGCCTTCCCAGCCCACCCTTAGAAAAAAAAAGAAAAATAAATTGCAAATGAACGAAGATCATATTTAAAGCAGAAAACAATCATTTCACATCGACATTTTAATAATTAGACTGCGGACTTTTATGCATTTATAGAAAATTGAAAGGTGCAACATTCCACAGGATGCACGTAATATGAATAAATATACAATTTATTATTCAATAAATTCAATAAATTGTACATTTATACTAGTATACTTGAATATATATGTATACAATTTATTATTCAATAAATTGTATACTTATAATCGCAACTCGCAATTTATTATTCAAATTATGCAGCGGTTTATAATACCTGGTAGGTGAAACAATTCCCTACCAATGCTCTGCTTTTTTTACTGCATTACCAAAAATATGAATTTGCACGAAAATCCGCAGTCTATGAATAACAATATGGCAATTGAGTAATTGGAGTTTGGCCAAGGTGATACTTTTTCTCGCTACCAATATTAGCATCAGCATTATCGATATTTTATCAATCTTGAAGTTACGATTTTATTTCATAGGCATTTTAATTATAAAATGAATCTGGCAACAATTTCAGTATAGCAGTACCAGGTCGAAGCGAAAAGCAATTCGGTTCCCATAGTTTATTTCTTAGGAATCGAATAACTCTGTACAAGTTACAATAATTTAAAGTAAACTCTGTTTAATCAGAAACTCAGAATTGAAAGTAATCACGTTCCACTGCTTTTATTCCATTTTGCTTCTACGAAAAAGAAGCAGCAGACGATTACGCGAACGCGAGGTACAATAGTTTTATTATCACCATGGCCAGTCCCAACTACAGTCGAGAACATTTTTCTTGCAAGGATTCTCATGAACATGAACGGACATCGCAAAGTGAATTTTGATTTCTGCGCAAGCAGATCAGAAAAATTGCAACTATTTACTGTACTGAAAAAAGTGTGAAAATAAATGTACAACGATTGAAGCAAAAATCTCAGAACAAAACTTTGTCAACGAACAGTCACTGGTACTGTGCCTATGAATTGAATTTATAATTTATCTACAATCAAAAGACTGAGCCATTGTCAGTTCTTACAAACTTGAATTAGAACTCTATCATCTATTGTGGGTTCTAAAATAAATGAAAGAGAAACGCGAATACCGCAAAGCAATATTTCACTGTTTAAATGAAATTTTGCAGATCAAACTTGGAGTAATGATAGTAGTATGGCTAATCAGATATTCAAGTTTTTATCAGTATTTCCAGCAACAGACAATCGAGACAGAGAAAGATGCTGAAAGAAAAGAACAACGATTAAGAATAGGCAGCCAGAAGGGCTACAGGCAAGTCCACTCGTGCAAACCGTGAGTGGGCAATTATCTATCTGTAGCAACAATAATTAAACGCGGGTGGTGCTTCAAATATCAATAATCAAAAGGAAACTCTCATTCAACAGATCAAACTATGATGAAGAAATGATGAAATATTAGCAAATTCGCGATACGACGCAACACTAATAAAATACTGACTCTATGAATCTATGCACCAATTGTTTAGTAAAACGCAACTCTAAGGGGGGCACAGGGGGAGGGTTGGTGCAGCCGTGGTCCTTGGCTGCCGATGATGTGCCACCATCCAGGTGACTCAGGAACATGCTGCTAGATAGGGGCAATTGGGGGACCGGATTCGCAAATCTGATTAAAAGAAAAAGGAACAGGTAGCCAGAAGGGCTACCGACAAGTCCACTCGTGCAAACCGTGAGTGGAGAATTATCTTTCGCGACACTAATTGAACGCGAGCGGTGCTTCAAATATCAATATCAAAAGGAAACTCTAATTCAACAAATTGAACTCTAATTCAACAGATTAAACTCTAATACAATGAAACAAATGAAATATCAGCAAATTCGCGATTCGACGCAACACTAATAAAATACTGACTCTACACTCTATGCACCAATTATTTAGTAAAACGCAACTCTAAGGGGGGCTGGGGGCTTGGTTGCAGCCGTGGTCCTTGGCTGTCGATGATGTGCTACCATCCAAGGTAGCTCAGCAACATGCCACCATCCAGGTGACTCAGGAACGCGCTCCCGGATAGGAGCAATTGGGGAATGGGGTTCGCAACTCTGATTAAAACAAAAAGGAATAGGTAGCCGGAAGGGCTACCGACAAGTCCACTCGCTCACACCGTGAGTGGAAAATTATCTTTCGCAACACTAATTAAACGCGAGTGGTGCTTCAAATATCAATACCAAAAGGAAACTCTAATTCAACAAATTAAACTCTAATTAAAAAGAAATAAGAAATATTAGCAAATTCGCGATACGACGCAACACTAATAAAGTACTGACTCTACACTCTATGCACCAATTATTTAGTAAATCGCAACTCTAAGGGGGCAGCGGGAGGGTGTGCAACCGTGGTCCTTGGCTGCCGATGATGTGCCACTGTCCACGTGGCTCAGATGCGTGCTCCCAGATAGGAGCAATTGGGCATTTGTGTTCGCAACTCTAATTAAAAACGCGATCTTTGTTAAACGCAACGCTAACTGGAACTCGCGATGCAATTTTCTTCGCAACGCTAACATTTAAGAGTGACCCTAACAAAGTAATTCAATAAAGATGAACAGAAAATTCTCTGAGAATTTAATTGGAAGCTACTATACTATTATCTGAGAAAATTAGATATGATAAGAAATGGGCAAATGCAGTTGCCGCAAGAATTAGAAGCTATTACAAAACTAAAATCTAAAAAGAACAAATTTGCAAAGACAAACGCGATACATCAGTCGCAACGCTAAATCAAACGCGATTTCTATTTCATCGCAACTCTAAGAAAAACCGTGAAGAGATATATGCGCAACTCTACCTAACGAAAACGCGATATTCATATTTTTCGCAACTCTACTGCAAAACCGAAGACTTGAGGCAGTCGCAACTCTACCTAGAAATCCGCGAACTTGTCCGAAACTCTAAGAATACGCGAAAATTAAATATCTCGCGACACTAATTAAAAATCCGAGTTACATCTCTCGCAACTCTAATTCAAGCCGTTCTCAAATTTTGCGCGACTCTAATGAAAACGCGATTTTTGCCCAGGGGTCGTTGGACCGCAACGGGCCAAGCTGAAAATACTACTACATGCAGCTAAATCAAGCACAGTGACAAAGTAGTAACAGAGAATGACTCTCCATTCTTTTTGAGAATGCAGAGCCATTAGTAGTTGCCCTCTTGAGTGGCAGTTTGCCGGGCCTCTTCGGCCCGTGGCCTCTTCTTTTCTTCGGGCGCGATGCCCGCTGAAACTTAGTCTAAGCTCGAGACTCTATTCGGAAACCAAGGAAAAACATACAAAGGTGAAATAAAAATGTGAAAACGCGGATCTAGATGGAACACTCGTGGACGAATCACGACCGAGTATAATCGTAAAAGATGCCATTGCAGAAAATGGCAAAATTAACGATTAAATTCAAGAATCGTTCTTCGTGCGCACGAGCAGTCTCGAGCCTGAATGCGAGTTCGTTTCGGGGCCTAATACGCGACCGCGACCGCGGGTGGAGTTCGAAAAGTCAACGAGCAAAGCCAGAGGCGAACGCATTCTTCGCTCGCGCCCAGCTAAGCACTTGACTTTTCAATCTCAGATTTCCTGAAACAGGTTGAACACGCGAAAAAGTGGGCCTACCCGATCAGAGAATGTGTCAACCTGCCCGGCCCTACCTACTTATATTTAACACACACACCAGACGGTAAGTTACCTATCCTACCTCACCCTATATTTAAAAATGGCAAAGCACACACACCAAAAAAAAGCATACGCTCCACGGTTCTCACACAAACGCCCGGGTGCAAGGGCCTACACTAGGGAGGACGTCCCGGGACGCCTCCGACACCCGAGCGCGAGCATACATCAAACACACTCTAAGGTACGTACCATTTCACTGAAATCGACTGGCAATGCCTGGGATCCTTGCGTTCTCGCGATAAAAGGCAGATCGACGTTTTAAAAAGTTAATAAACTACCCGCTGTATCGGCAATATATTTAGAATGAGTGGCAATTTATTTCTAAGGAATGGAGAGATATTTGTAAGGAATAGCACAGTTTGTGCAACAATTGGATGTTCAAAGAATACGAATGCGCTACATTCGTGATTGAATTGAACACTGAAGCTACTAATTACTATTTCAAACGAAACGACGCAAATCCACAGCCTAAGCACACACACAATGCGGAATGTACGTCGTGCACGATACACCAATGCATTGCCAGCCGCCAAAAACACATGATTAGCTTAAAAATTAGGGTCATCATGCCCACCGCCTTTTTCCCAATCAAGTAGCACCTGGGCACGTGAAAGGGATCGAGGCAGTGAACACGGAAGGGGTTAAACCTGAAAATCCTCATCTAAAAAAGTGATTAATACATATACATTTTCTAACGGGCTAAGCATTTCACCAATATGACTTAACTTTATTTGAAATGAAAGTTTAATGACTCTACTTTATCAGAAAGTTAACTGAACGACTCTAATTTATTGAAAAAGCAAATCAATGACTCTATTGTAAAAGAATATTCAAGTAACTCTACGTTAATTTATTATGCAAGAATTCTGAACAAGAGAATGACTCGAATAAATTGAACAAGTTAATTAAAACATCCTCGGGCGTTCCCGTCATCAAGGCATTTCGTCTAAAACGCCAGTTTGGTGTTAAGATTGCTGCCTTGACTTCGAAAACTACCCGTCACGAATTGTCTTCTTGTACATTTTGTTCGATTTATGCGTCGCAAGGAAAAACGAGATACCGATGTCTTTATACGCTAAAGATTCTGGTATGGATATCGAATAAACTCAGTTATTCGATAATTCCGATACGCAGAGAGCAAAGTGATACGCGGCAAAAGTCGAAGACAAGATATACTCATTGTCGCTACCACAGCAATAATAATATGCGTGGATGTTATCATTGTGCAGTAGTTACAATTATGAACGAAGTCGGAGGGTATCCGACTTCAGCACTAAAAACTAACTTGAATATTCATATCATTTCATTTGATATTCAACGTCACTATGCATTTAACTAATTATTTCATACTTATTCGAGCAAATACTCGAATAGTGAAAATATATTTGGCAAAGATATTTTTCAATTGAAAGGGATTCCTGTTAATTGTCAGGAATAGATATTCTTTTATACTAAATCCCGAATTTAACATTACTAAAATATGAAAAATCGCGTAGTACAAGAAGACCTAGCCTCATCTAATATAAAACAATGAAATAATGTTACTACTCATGAGTATATTTGCATATACCCACGGTCACTGTGCTTGGCAAAAAATTCTACGTAATACAACCAGTCACCCGTGCCGTTTCGGACCTTTCGTCCTGCGGCATGATTGAGTGACCGGAGGAACTTGAAATGCCCAATCTTGGGGTACTCACTCTACCCATGCGACGATACTGCAGGATGTCATCAGGGATGCTCCGGGAAGCCACCAGGGATGCCGTGGGAAGTCATCGGGGATGCTCCGGGAAGCCACCATGGATGCTGTGGGAAGTCACCAGGGACGATGCTGTAACATATTAAGAGAAACCTCATTTGTAACTCATTATCGCAATCGAAGCCTGATAATAAAAATTCAAGACCATTAAAAAAAAAGTATTAATAAACGATGAAGATACTTACGTTGTGGGATGATGCCGCATTGCCCGATGATCGTCCTGATCACAGCTTGTAGCCGACGCACTCACTGACTCTAATATCGCGTATTATTACTAAACACAACTTGTAATCGGTGTACTCACTGACTCTAATATCGCGTATCATTACTACATCTAACTTCACTCAGAGCGGCTGCGCTCTTAAAGCAATGGAAAAGAACATGAACGGATCAAAAAGCACTGACTCTACCGATCGCATTGCGCGCGATCACCAAAAGTTGCCAACCACCAGAACCATGGAGGAACTGGAAGCCACTGGAAAATAAAAGGAGCGAAATTGGTTACTCATTTGCCCGTACAATTAGTTCTGGATAATGAAAGTGCAAGATTATTGAAAAAAGAAGGGTGAAGAAACTATGATGATACTTACGTTGCTGTCTGACGCAGCGTGCCCGATGATCGCCCGATCACAGGAGCAGGACACATGACTCTAATCCGAAACGATAAAAAAAAACATACTACTTTCGCGACCGCTTAATATTTAACATCGGCGAACTCACTGACTCGATACAAAAATAAAACTTGAACGGAACAAACACTGACTCTACCGATCGCATCGCGGGCGATCGCCAAAATTGTCCAAATACCGACGAACCGAACCCGCTGAAACACAAAAGGAACGAGTTTGGTTACTCATTTGTTCTTACAATTAATTCTATATGATGAAAACGAAAGTTTATTAAAGGAAAAAGAAGAAACGATTAATAAACTATAAAGATACTTACATCGTTGAATGATGGAGCATTGCCCGATGATCGTCCTGATCACTGGAGTAGGTGATCCTAGAAAGGGGGGTGGGGGACGGGGAACAAATAAATCGACAGAGATTTGCATCTTATTTCCCCTTCTCGTCGTCTGTTGAGGAAATACTGATATGTTTTCTATCAATGCTGAAATAATATTATTATTTAGATTCAAATACTTCTGAGTATTTGTGAATCCTTTTAAAACCCTGTAATTTCATATTCTTATATGTATTGAAGACTGTAGGTAATGCGATACATTTAGCAAAACTGTACCGTGAATGTTTGTTGTGAAAGTTTCAAACACATTCGTGTGCCTATCAATGAACTATGTCGCGTTGGTACAAATTCTCGTGATACTGCTTGCGCAGTAATAAAAACTCGGAAACTACCATGCATCAAGGGCAGGATTACAATTACGCGGGACGCGGCTAATCCTGCGGCGAAAATACAACTCAACCGCACTTGTGACCGAGCATAGAGATAAAAACAGTGCCGAGGAAAACAATGACGAAGCTACGAAGCGAAATCGACCAAAATACAATGGTACATGAATATTTCAACTGTTTTTCGTTAAAAACTTTTGAGATATTCATTCACTCGTTTGTACTGTTGAATTTACACATCGTTATGACGTGTAAATTCAACGTGAAATACATATCAGTGATGTATCGCTCATTACCAAAGTCAAATTATACAAAGAAAACACATTTATGAATAACAAGATTATACACATGAGCAAATATGTTAATTAATTTGTTACCAATCCACCAGCATAATACTTTGTTACCCTGTGCAGCTGGATTATTATACGTATTCCTTCCAACTCGAGCTGCAACTCAATTTCCATTCTTTCTGTACCAGACCTGTAACAAAAGAAGAACAACTTTAAGAAATCGCGCTACAATTAACGAAGTAAATACGTATTAGCATTCGCAAGGCCGTTGGCTTGTTAATCGAATGAGGCTTCTGTTGCAATGCACGTATTCTTTAACTTTTGTGGAAACCGAATGCTCGATCAGCAGAGTACAGTAAGACCGAAAGAATTCTTCAAGTAATGCCAAAAAGTAGCGATGAATTGTCGATTAACTTCGTATCGAAGCTAACCTAGGCGTCGCTACCGAAAGAAGAGACGCGTTCGCCCTCGATCGTAGATACAAGCCAGCGACAAGATAATCTCGAATAACTGTTCAATCTACTTCCGAAATGCTAAAGCGAATGCTAATTGAACCCGTATTAGTTAATTAAAACAAGTAAAGGAGCGTACGTTGTGAAAAGCGAAGTCGAAGAATGGATATGTGGCGTCGCGTTGGTACGCACGGCTTGTTGACACGTCTGTACGCTACAACGACCCAAGAGTTAATGACACCGCGCCCCTCTCTTTCGCCGTGGCCACGGCTGTGTTCGTAATACGATTGCGGGAAAAACTTTCCCCCCGCCCCAATCCGATGTTCTCAACTAAATAGTAACTTCTAATAGAAGAATTACAACTCTTTCGTTAACAAAGGAATTCAGTGACGGCCCACCGCGTAAAAATTTTACGGACGGCCGCGGGCAAACCATTAAGATGGTCGTGGACCATACCATTTAGCGACGACACGTAACCATTTAGACAATGCACGTATGTATTCTTTAATTGTCGCAAAACTATTTAATCTATTCCCGCGATGTTAAAACAAATGCTAATTAATCGCGTACTACTCAATGGAAACAAGTAAACGTACGTACACGGCGATAAAGTGAAACCGGAGAATTGGTACATATTAGGTAATGTCCCGTCGGAAGAGTTCATTATCCGTTATTTGTCAAGACACGTTCGCACACTACGACAATGCAATTGGAAATGGTACAGCGATCGCGTTTCGGATTTTAGAAAAGTGCCCTCTCCCCCTCTACGCCTTCTATCGATGTCTAGAATTAATAATTACGACTGCCTTTCAGTAAAGAAATTTAGCGACGGCTGTGGACGAAAGCATTTAGCGACGGCCGTCGGATTGTCGATCGAACGATCTTTCAGTGGAATGCACGTATTCTTTCGTTGTCGCAAAACTATTTAATCTATTCCCGCGATGTTAAAACAATTGCTAATTAATCGCGCACTACTCAATGGAAGCAAGTAAACGTACGTACATGGCGGATAAAGGCAAGCCGAAGAATTGGCACTTAGGTAGCGTCCCGTCGGAAGAGTCCATTACGCGCCATTTGTCAAAACACGTTCGCGCGCAACGACAACCCAATTGCTAATGGCACTGCGATCGCGCTTCCGATTTCGGAACAGTGCCCCCACCCCTCTTCACCAAATATCGATGCCATAGATTAATAATTACGACTGTTTCTAAATAAAGAAATTTAGCGACGGCTGTGGGCGAATGCATTTAGCCACAGCCGTGGACGAAAGCGTTTAGCGACGGCCGTCGGATTTTCGATCGAACGATCTTTCAGTAGAATGCACGTATTCTTTCGTTGTCGCAAAACTATTTAATCTATTCCCGCGATGTTAAAACAATTGCTAATTAATCGCGCACTACTCAATGGAAGCAAGTAAACGTACGTACATGGCGGATAAAGGCAAGCCGAAGAATTGGCACTTAGGTAGCGTCCCGTCGGAAGAGTTCATTACGCGCCATTTGTCAAGACACGTTCGCGCGCAACGACAACCCAATTGTTAATGACACTGCGATCGCGCTTCCGATTACGGAACAGCGCCCCCTCCCCTCTACGCCGTCGATCGATGTCTTAGATTGATAATTACGACTGCTTTTTAGTAAAGAAATTCAGCCACAGCCGTGGACGAAATCATTTAGCGACGGCCGTCGGATTGTCGATCGAACGATCTTACAGTAGAATGCACGTATTCTTTCGTTGTCGCAAAACTATTCAATCTATTCCCGCGATGTTAAAACAATTGCTAATTAATCGCGTACTACTCAATGGAAACAAGTAAACGTACGTACACGGCGATAAAGTGAAACCGGAGAATTGGTACTTGGGTAGCATCCCGTCGGAAGAATCTATTATGCACCATTTGCTAAGCCACGCTTGCACGCTAAGCAGCCCAATTGGAAATAGCACTGAACGCGATTTGGATTTCGGATAAACACCCCCGCCCATTCACGCCTCTATTCATGTTTCGGATTAATAGTTAGGACTGTCTTTTTAGTAAAGAGATTAAGCGACGGACGTGGAAGGAACCATTTAGCGACGGCCGTCGGATATAACGTATTTAAGTCTGTGCTGTTATCGTTATTGTAGTTTTCATTATTCTTTCATCATAATATGTATTTTAAATTAATTTACAAGAGTATAAGCAATAACTTTTAGTTTCTAAAACATTTTCATAACGTATTTAGGCCTGTGCTGTTATCGGTATTGTAGTTTTCGTTATTCTTTGATTATAAGATGTATTTTAAACTAATTTACAAGAATATAAGCAATAACTTTTAGATTCTAAGACATATTCATAATGTATTTAAGTGTATGCTATTATCCTTATTGTAATTTTCATTATTCTCTGATTATAAGATGTACTTTAAATTAATTTACAAGAATATAAGCAATAACCTTTAGTTTCTAAAACATTTTCATAACGTATTTAGGTCTGTGCTGCTATCGATATTGTAGTTTTCATTATTCTTTGATTGTAAGATGTATTTCAAATGAATTTACAAGAATATAAGCAATAACTTTTAGATTCTAAGACATATTCATAACGTATTTAAGACTATGCTATTATCCTTATTGTAATTTTCGTTATTCTTTGATTATAAGATGTACTTTAAATTAATTTACAAGAATATAAGCAATAACCTTTAGTTTCTAAAACATTTTCATGACGTATTTAGGTCTGTGCTGTTATCGTTATTGTAATTTTCATTATTCTTTCATCATAATATGTATTTTAAATTAATTTACAAGAGTATAAGCAATAACTTTTAGTTTCTAAAACATTTTCATAACGTATTTAGGTCTGTGCTGTTATCGGAATTGTAGTTTTCATTATTCTTTGATTATATGTATTGTAAATTAATTTAAAAGAATATACGCAATAACTTTTAGTTCCTAAAACACTGTCATAACAAATTTAGGTCTGTACTGTTATCGGAATTGTAGTTTTCATTATTCTTTGATGATAAGATGTATTGTAAATTAATTTACAAGAATATAAGCAATAACTTTTAGTTTCTAAAACATTTTCATAACGTATTTAGGTCTGTGCTGTTATCGGAATTGTAGTTTTCATTATTCTTTGATTATATGTATTGTAAATTAATTCTGCAGAATATAAGCAATTACTTTTAGTTCCTAAAACACTTTCACAACGTATTTAAGTCTGTGCTGTTATCGGAATTGTAGTTTTCATTATTCTTTGATTATATGTATTGTAAATTAATTCTGCAGAATATAAGCAATAACTTTTATTTCCTAAAACACTTTCATAACTAATTTAGGTCTGTACTGTTATCGGAATTGTAGTTTTCATTATTCTTTGATGAGAAGATGTATTGTAAATTAATTTTTCAGAATATAGGTAATAGCTTTTAGTTTCTAAGACATTTTCACAACGTATTTATGTCTGTGCTGTTATCGTTATTGTAATTTTCATTATTCTTTGATTCTATGTATTGTAAATTAATTCTGCAGAATATAAGCAATAACTTTTAGTTCCTAAAACACTTTCATAACTAATTTATGTCTGTACTGTTATCGGTATTGTAGTTTTCATTATTCTTTGATTATACGTATTGTAAATTAATTTAAAAGAATATACGCAATAACTTTTAGTTCCTAAAACACTTTCATAACTAATTTAGGTCTGTGCTGTTATCACAATTGTAATTTTCATTATTCTTTGATTATAAGACGTATTGTAAATTAATTTACAAGAATATAAGCAATAACTTTTAGTTTCTAAGCATTTTCATAAGGTATATAAGTCTGTGCTGTTATCGTTATTGCAATTTTCATTATTCTATGATTATAAGATGTATTGTAAATTAATTTACAAGAATATAAGCAATAACTTTTAGTTCCTAAAACACTTTCATAACTAATTTAGGTCTGTGCTGTTATCACAATTGTAATTTTCATTATTCTTTGATTATATGTATTGTAAATTAATTCTGCAGAATATAAGCAATAACTTTTAGTTCCTAAAACACTTTCATAACTAATTTAAGTCTGTACTGTTATCAGTATTGTAGTTTTCATTATTCTTTGATTATACGTATTGTAAATTAATTTAAAAGAATATACGCAATAACTTTTAGTTCCTAAAACACTTTCATAACGTATTTAGGTCTGTGCTGTTGTCAGTATTGTAGTTTTCATTATTCTTTGATGATAAGATGTATTGTAAATTAATTGACAAGAATATAAGCAATAACTTTTAGTTTCTAAGCATTTTCATAAGGTATTTAAGTCTGTGGTGTTATCGTTATTGTAATTTTCATTATTCTTTGATTATATGTATTGTAAATTAATTTAAAAGAATATACGCAATAACTTTTAGTTCCTAAAACACTTTCATAACTAATTTAGGTCTGTACTGTTATCGGAATTGTAGTTTTCATTATTCTTTGATTATATGTATTGTAAATTAATTTAAAAGAATATACGCAATAACTTTTAGTTCCTAAAACACTTTCATAACTAATTTAGGTCTGTACTGTTATCGGAATTGTAGTTTTCATTATTCTTTGATTATACGTCTTGTAAATTAATTTATAAGAATATACGCAATAACCTTGAGTTTCTAAGACAGTTTCATAACGTATTTAGGTCTGTGCTGTTATCGGAATTGTAGTTTTCATTATTCTTTGATTATATGTATTGTAAATTAATTCTGCAGAATATAAGCAATAACTTTTAGTTTCTAAAACATATTCACAACGTATTTAAGTCTGTGCTGTTATCGGAATTGTAGTTTTCATTATTCTTTGATTATATGTATTGTAAATTAATTCTGCAGAATATAAGCAATAACTTTTAGTTCCTAAAACACTTTCATAACGTATTTAAGTCTGTGCTGTTATCGGAATTGTAGTTTTCATTATTCATTGATTATATGTATTGTAAATTAATTCTGCAGAATATAAGCACTCACTTTTAGTTTCTAAGACATTTTCTTAACGTATTTAGGTCTGTGCTATTATCACAATTGAAATTTTCATTATTCTTTGATTATAAGATGTATTGTAAATTAATTTACAAGAATATAAGCAATAACTTTTAGTTTCTAAGCATTTTCATAAGGTATTTAAGTCTGGGCTGTTATCGTTATTGTAATTTTCATTATTCTTTGATTCTATGTATTGTAAATTAATTCTGCAGAATATAAGCACTCACTTTTAGTTTCTAAGACATTTTCACAACGTATTTATGTCTGTGCTGTTATCGTTATTGTAATTTTCATTATTCTTTGATTCTATGTATTGTAAATTAATTCTGCAGAATATAAGCAATAACTTTTAGTTCCTAAAACACTTTCATAACTAATTTAAGTCTGTACTGTTATCAGTATTGTAGTTTTCATTATTCTTTGATTATACGTATTGTAAATTAATTTAAAAGAATATACGCAATAACTTTTAGTTCCTAAAACAGTTTCATAACGTATTTAGGTCTGTGCTGTTGTCGGTATTGTAGTTTTCATTATTCTTTGATGATAAGATGTATTGTAAATTAATTGACAAGAATATAAGCAATAACTTTTAGTTTCTAAGCATTTTCATAAGGTATTTAAGTCTGTGGTGTTATCGTTATTGTAATTTTCATTATTCTTTGATTATATGTATTGTAAATTAATTTAAAAGAATATACGCAATAACTTTTAGTTCCTAAAACACTTTCATAACTAATTTAGGTCTGTACTGTTATCGGAATTGTAGTTTTCATTATTCTTTGATTATATGTATTGTAAATTAATTTAACAGAATATACGCAATGACTTTTAGTTCTTAAATCACTTTCATAACGTATTTAGGTCTGTGCTGTTATCGGAATTGTAGTTTTCATTATTCATTGATTATACATCTTGTAAATTAATTTATAAGAATATACGCAATAACTTTTAGTTCCTAAAACACTTTCATAACTTATTTAAGTCTGTGCTGTTATCGGAATTGTAGTTTTCATTATTCTTTGATTATATGTATTGTAAATTAATTTTTCAGAATATAGGTAATAGCTTTTAGTTTCTAAGACATTTTCACAACGTATTTATGTCTGTGCTGTTATCGTTATTGCAATTTTCATTATTCTTTGATTATATGTATTGTAAATTAATTTAACATAATATACGCAATGACTTCTAGTACTTAAATCACTTTCATAACGTATTTAGGTCTGTGCTGTTATCGTTATTGCAATTTTCATTATTCTATGATTATAAGATGTATTGTAAATTAATTTACAAGAATATAAGCAATAACTTTTAGTTTATAAAACACCTTCATAACGTATTTATGTCTGTGCTGTTATCGGTATTGTAGTTTTCATTATTCTTTGATTATATGTATTGTAAATTAATTTAAAAGAATATAAGCAATAACTTTTAGTTCCTAAAACACTTTCATAACTAATTTAGGTCTGTACTGTTATCGTTATTGTAATTTTCATTATTCTTTGATTATATGTATTGTAAATTAATTCTGCAGAATATAAGCAATTACTTATAGTTCCTAAAACACTTTCACAACGTATTTAAGTCTGTGCTGTTATCGGAATTGTAGTTTTCATTATTCTTTGATTATATGTATTGTAAATTAATTCTGCAGAATATAAGCAATAACTTTTAGTTCCTAAAACACTTTCATAACTAATTTAAGTCTGTACTGTTATCGTTATTGTAATTTTCATTATTCTTTGATTCTATGTATTGTAAATTAATTCTGCAGAATACAAGCAATAACTTTTAGTTCCTAAAACACTTTCATAACGTATTTAGGTCTGTGCTGTTGTCGGTTTTGTAGTTTTCATTATTCTTTGATGATAAGATGTATTGTAAATTAATTGACAAGAATATAAGCAATAACTTTTAGTTCCTAAAACACTGTCATAACGTATTTAAGTCTGTACTGTTATCACAATTGTAATTTTCATTATTCTTTGTTTATATGTATCGTAAATTAATTCTGCAGAATATAAGCAATTACTTTTAGTTCCTAAAACACTTTCATAACTAATTTAAGTCTGTGCTGTTATCGTTATTGTAATTTTCATTATTCTTTGATTCTATGTATTGTAAATTAATTCTGCAGAATACAAGCAATAACTTTTAGTTCCTAAAACACTTTCATAACGTATTTAGGTCTGTGCTGTTGTCGGTATTGTAGTTTTCATTATTCTTTGATGATAAGATGTATTGTAAATTAATTGACAAGAATATAAGCAATAACTTTTAGTTTCTAAGCATTTTCATAAGGTATTTAAGTCTGTGGTGTTATCGTTATTGTAATTTTCATTATTCTTTGATTATATGTATTGTAAATTAATTTAAAAGAATATACGCAATAACTTTTAGTTCCTAAAACACTTTCATAACGTATTTAAGTCTGTGCTGTTATCGGAATTGTAGTTTTCATTATTCATTGATTATATGTATTGTAAATTAATTCTGCAGAATATAAGCACTCACTTTTAGTTTCTAAGACATTTTCTTAACGTATTTAGGTCTGTGCTATTATCACAATTGAAATTTTCATTATTCTTTGATTATAAGATGTATTGTAAATTAATTTACAAGAATATAAGCAATAACTTTTAGTTTCTAAGCATTTTCATAAGGTATTTAAGTCTGGGCTGTTATCGTTATTGTAATTTTCATTATTCTTTGATTCTATGTATTGTAAATTAATTCTGCAGAATATAAGCACTCACTTTTAGTTTCTAAGACATTTTCTTAACGTATTTAGGTCTGTGCTATTATCACAATTGAAATTTTCATTATTCTTTGATTATAAGATGTATTGTAAATTAATTTACAAGAATATAAGCAATAACTTTTAGTTTCTAAGCATTTTCATAAGGTATTTAAGTCTGTGCTGTTATCGTTATTGTAATTTTCATTATTCTTTGATTCTATGTATTGTAAATTAATTCTGCAGAATACAAGCAATAACTTTTAGTTCCTAAAACACTTTCATAACTAATTTATGTCTGGACTGTTGTCGGTATTGTAGTTTTCATTATTCTTTGATGATAAGATGTACTGTAAATTAATTGACAAGAATATAAGAAATAACTTTTAGTTTCTAAGCATTTTCATAAGGTATTTAAGTCTGTGGTGTTATCGTTATTGTAATTTTCATTATTCTTTGATTATATGTATTGTAAATTAATTTAAAAGAATATACGCAAATTTAACAGAATATACGCAATGACTTTTAGTTCTTAAATCACTTTCATAACGTATTTAGGTCTGTGCTGTTATCGGAATTGTAGTTTTCATTATTCATTGATTATACATCTTGTAAATTAATTTATAAGAATATACGCAATAACTTTTAGTTCCTAAAACACTTTCATAACTTATTTAAGTCTGTGCTGTTATCGGAATTGTAGTTTTCATTATTCTTTGATTATATGTATTGTAAATTAATTTTTCAGAATATAGGTAATAGCTTTTAGTTTCTAAGACATTTTCACAACGTATTTATGTCTGTGCTGTTATCGTTATTGCAATTTTCATTATTCTTTGATTATATGTATTGTAAATTAATTCTGCAGAATATAACCACTCACTTTTAGATTCTAAGACATTTTCTTAACGTATTTAGGTCTGTGCTATTATCACAATTGTAATTTTCATTATTCTTTGATTATAAGATGTATTGTAAATTAATTTACAAGAATATAAGCAATAACTTTTAGTTTCTAAGCATTTTCATAAGGTATTTAAGTCTGTGCTGTTATCGTTATTGTAATTTTCATTATTCTTTGATTCTATGTATTGTAAATTAATTCTGCAGAATATAAGCACTCACTTTTAGTTTCTAAGACATTTTCTTAACGTATTTAGGTCTGTGCTATTATCACAATTGAAATTTTCATTATTCTTTGATTATAAGATGTATTGTAAATTAATTTACAAGAATATAAGCAATAACTTTTAGTTTCTAAGCATTTTCATAAGGTATTTAAGTCTGTGCTGTTATCGTTATTGTAATTTTCATTATTCTTTGATTCTATGTATTGTAAATTAATTCTGCAGAATACAAGCAATAACTTTTAGTTCCTAAAACACTTTCATAACTAATTTATGTCTGTACTGTTATCGGTATTGTAGTTTTCATTATTCTTTGATGATAAGATGTATTGTAAATTAATTGACAAGAATATAAGCAATAACTTTTAGTTTCTAAGCATTTTCATAAGGTATTTAAGTCTGTGGTGTTATCGTTATTGTAATTTTCATTATTCTTTGATTATATGTATTGTAAATTAATTTAAAAGAATATACGCAATAACTTTTAGTTCCTAAAACACTTTCATAACGTATTTAAGTCTGTGCTGTTATCGGAATTGTAGTTTTCATTATTCATTGATTATATGTATTGTAAATTAATTCTGCAGAATATAAGCACTCACTTTTAGTTTCTAAGACATTTTCTTAACGTATTTAGGTCTGTGCTATTATCACAATTGAAATTTTCATTATTCTTTGATTATAAGATGTATTGTAAATTAATTTACAAGAATATAAGCAATAACTTTTAGTTTCTAAGCATTTTCATAAGGTATTTAAGTCTGGGCTGTTATCGTTATTGTAATTTTCATTATTCTTTGATTCTATGTATTGTAAATTAATTCTGCAGAATATAAGCACTCACTTTTAGTTTCTAAGACATTTTCTTAACGTATTTAGGTCTGTGCTATTATCACAATTGAAATTTTCATTATTCTTTGATTATAAGATGTATTGTAAATTAATTTACAAGAATATAAGCAATAACTTTTAGTTTCTAAGCATTTTCATAAGGTATTTAAGTCTGTGCTGTTATCGTTATTGTAATTTTCATTATTCTTTGATTCTATGTATTGTAAATTAATTCTGCAGAATACAAGCAATAACTTTTAGTTCCTAAAACACTTTCATAACTAATTTATGTCTGGACTGTTGTCGGTATTGTAGTTTTCATTATTCTTTGATGATAAGATGTACTGTAAATTAATTGACAAGAATATAAGAAATAACTTTTAGTTTCTAAGCATTTTCATAAGGTATTTAAGTCTGTGGTGTTATCGTTATTGTAATTTTCATTATTCTTTGATTATATGTATTGTAAATTAATTTAAAAGAATATACGCAAATTTAACAGAATATACGCAATGACTTTTAGTTCTTAAATCACTTTCATAACGTATTTAGGTCTGTGCTGTTATCGGAATTGTAGTTTTCATTATTCATTGATTATAAGATGTATTGTAAATTAATTGACAAGAATATAAGCAATAACTTTTAGTTTCTAAGCATTTTCATAAGGTATTTAAGTCTGTGCTGTTATCGTTATTGTAATTTTCATTATTCTTTGATTCTATGTATTGTAAATTAATTCTGCAGAATACAAGCAATAACTTTTAGTTCCTAAAACAGTTTCATAACGTATTTAAGTCTGTACTGTTATCACAATTGTAATTTTCATTATTCTTTGATTATATGTATTGTAAATTAATTCTGCAGAATATAAGCAATTACTTTTAGTTCCCAAAACACTTTCATAACGTATTTAGGTCTGTACTGTTATCGGAATTGTAGTTTTCATTATTCTTTGATGATAAGATGTATTGTAAATTAATTGACAAGAATATAAGCTATAACTTTTAGTTTCTAAGCATTTTCATAAGGTATATAAGTCTGTGCTGTTATCGTTATTGCAATTTTCATTATTCTATGATTATAAGATGTATTGTAAATTAATTTACAAGAATATAAGCAATAACTTTTAGTTTCTAAAACAGTTTCATAACGTATTTAAGTCTGTACTGTTATCACAATTGTAATTTTCATTATTCTTTGATTATATGTATTGTAAATTAATTCTGCTGAATATAAGCAATTACTTTTAGTTCCCAAAACACTTTCATAACGTATTTAGGTCTGTACTGTTATCGGAATTGTAGTTTTCATTATTCTTTGATGATAAGATGTATTGTAAATTAATTGACAAGAATATAAGCAATAACTTTTAGTTTCTAAGCATTTTCAGAAGGTATTTAAGTCTGTGGTGTTATCGTTATTGTAATTTTCAATATTCTTTGATTATAATATGTATTTTAAATTAATTTTGCAGAATATAAGCAATAACTTTTAGTTCCTAAAACACTTTCATAACTAATTTAAGTCTGTACTGTTAACCGAGTTGTAGTTTTCATTATTCTTTGATTATATGTATTGTAAATTAATTTAACAGAATATACGCAATGACTTTTAGTTCTTAAATAACTTTCATAACGTATTTAGGTCTGTGCTGTTATTGGAATTGTAGTTTTTGTTATTCTTTGATTATATATATTGTAAATTAATTTAAAAGAATATACGCAATAACTTTTAGTTTCTAAAACACTTTCACAACGTATTTAGGTCTGTGCTGTTATCGGAATTGTAGTTTTCATTATTCTTTGATTATATGTATTGTAAATTAATTCTGCAGAATATAAGCAATAACTTTTAGTTTATAAAACACCTTCATAACGTATTTATGTCTATGCTGTTATCGGTATTGTAGTTTTAATTATTCTTTGATTATATGTATTGTAAATTAATTTAAAAGAATATACGCAATAACTTTTAGTTCCTAAAACACTTTCATAACTAATTTAGGTCTGTACTGTTATCGGAATTGTAGTTTTCATTTTTCTTTGATGATAAGATGTATTGTAAATTAATTTACAAGAATATAAGCAATAACTTTTAGTTCCCAAAACACTTTCACAACGTATTTTAGTCTGTGCTGTTATCGGAATTGTAGTTTTCATTATTCATTGATTATAAGTATTGTAAATTAATTTAACAGAATATACGCAATGACTTTTAGTTCTTAAATCACTTTCATAACGTATTTAGGTCTGTGCTGTTATCGTTATTGCAATTTTCATTATTCTATGATTATAAGATGTATTGTAAATTAATTTACAAGAATATAAGCAATAACTTTTAGTTTCTAAGCATTTTCATAAGGTATTTAGGTCTGTGCTGTTATCGGAATTGTAGTTTTCATTATTCTTTGATTATATGTATTGTAAATTAATTTAACAGAATATACGCAATGACTTTTAGTTCTTAAATCACTTTCATAACGTATTTAGGTCTGTGCTGTTATCGTTATTGCAATTTTCATTATTCTATGATTATAAGATGTATTGTAAATTAATTTACAAGAATATAAGCAATAACTTTTAGTTTCTAAGCATTTTCATAAGGTATTTAAGTCTGTGCTGTTATCGTTATTGTAATTTTCATTATTCTTTGATTCTATGTATTGTAAATTAATTCTGCAGAATATAAGCAATAACTTTTAGTTCCTAAAACACTTTCATAACTAATTTAAGTCTGTACTGTTATCGTTATTGTAATTTTCATTATTCTTTGATTCTATGTATTGTAAATTAATTCTGCAGAATACAAGCAATAACTTTTAGTTCCTAAAACACTTTCATAACTAATTTATGTCTGTACTGTTATCGGTATTGTAGTTTTCATTATTCTTTGATTATACGTATTGTAAATTAATTTAAAAGAATATACGCAATAACTTTTAGTTCCTAAAACACTTTCATAACGTATTTAGGTCTGTGCTGTTGTCGGTATTGTAGTTTTCATTATTCTTTGATGATAAGATGTATTGTAAATTAATTGACAAGAATATAAGCAATAACTTTTAGTTTCTAAGCATTTTCATAAGGTATTTAAGTCTGTGGTGTTATCGTTATTGTAATTTTCATTATTCTTTGATTATATGTATTGTAAATTAATTTAAAAGGATATACGCAATAACTTTTATTTCCTAAAACACTTTCATAACTAATTTAGGTCTGTACTGTTATCGGTATTGTAGTTTTCATTATTCTTTGATGATAAGAAGTACTGTAAATTAATTGACAAGAATATAAGCAATAACTTTTAGTTTCTAAGCATTTTCATAAGGTATTTAAGTCTGTGGTGTTATCGTTATTGTAATTTTCATTATTCTTTGATTATATGTATTGTAAATTAATTTAAAAGGATATACGCAATAACTTTTAGTTCCTAAAACACTTTCATAACGTATTTAGGTCTGTGCTGTTGTCGGCATTGTAGTTTTCATTATTCTTTGATTATACGTATTGTAAATTAATTTAAAATAATATACGCAATAACTTTTAGTTTCTAAAACACTTTCACAACGTATTTAGGTCTGTGCTGTTATCGGAATTGTAGTTTTCATTATTCTTTTATTATATGTATTGTAAATTAATTCTGCAGAATATAAGCAATAACTTTTAGTTCCTAAAACACTTTCATAACTTATTTAGGTCTGTGCTATTATCACAATTGTAATTTTCATTATTCTTTGATTATAAGATGTATTGTAAATTAATTGACAAGAATATAAGCAATAACTTTTAGTTTCTAAGCATTTTCATAAGGTATTTAAGTCTGTGCTGTTATCGTTATTGTAATTTTCATTATTCTTTGATTCTATGTATTGTAAATTAATTCTGCAGAATATAAGCACTCACTTTTAGTTTCTAAGACATTTTCTTAACGTATTTAGGTCTGTGCTATTATCACAATTGAAATTTTCATTATTCTTTGATTATAAGATGTATTGTAAATTAATTTACAAGAATATAAGCAATAACTTTTAGTTTCTAAGCATTTTCATAAGGTATTTAAGTCTGTGCTGTTATCGTTATTGTAATTTTCATTATTCTTTGATTCTATGTATTGTAAATTAATTCTGCAGAATATAAGCAATAACTTTTAGTTCCTAAAACACTTTCATAACTAATTTAAGTCTGTACTGTTATCGTTATTGTAATTTTCATTATTCTTTGATTATATGTATTGTAAATTAATTTAAAAGAATATACGCAATAACTTTTAGTTCCTAAAACACTTTCATAACTAATTTAGGTCTGTGCTGTTATCGGAATTGTAGTTTTCATTATTCATTGATTATACGTATTGTAAATTAATTTAAAAGAATATACGCAATAACCTTGAGTTTCTAAGACAGTTTCATAACGTATTTAGGTCTGTGCTGTTATCGGAATTGTAGTTTTCATTATTCTTTGATTATACGTATTGTAAATTAATTTAAAAGAATATACGCAATAACTTTTAGTTCCTAAAACACTTTCATAACGTATTTAGGTCTGTGCTGTTGTCGGTATTGTAGTTTTCATTATTCTTTGATGATAAGATGTATTGTAAATTAATTGACAAGAATATAAGCAATAACTTTTAGTTTCTAAGCATTTTCATAAGGTATTTAAGTCTGTGGTGTTATCGTTATTGTAATTTTCATTATTCTTTGATTATATGTATTGTAAATTAATTTAAAAGGATATACGCAATAACTTTTAGTTCCTAAAACACTTTCACAACGTATTTAGGTCTGTGCTGTTATCGGAATTGTAGTTTTCATTATTCTTTGATTATATGTATTGTAAATTAATTCTGCAGAATATAAGCAATAACTTTTAGTTCCTAAAACACTTTCATAACTAATTTAGGTCTGTGCTGTTATCACAATTGTAATTTTCATTATTCTATGATTATAAGATGTATTGTAAATTAATTTACAAGAATATAAGCAATAACTTTTAGTTTCTAAGCATTTTCATAAGGTATTTAAGTCTGTGCTGTTATCGTTATTGTAATTTTCATTATTCTTTGATTCTATGTATTGTAAATTAATTCTGCAGAATATAAGCACTCACTTTTAGTTTCTAAGACATTTTCTTAACGTATTTAGGTCTGTGCTATTATCACAATTGAAATTTTCATTATTCTTTGATTATAAGATGTATTGTAAATTAATTTACAAGAATATAAGCAATAACTTTTAGTTTCTAAGCATTTTCATAAGGTATTTAGGTCTGTGCTGTTATCGGAATTGTAGTTTTCATTATTCTTTGATTATATGTATTGTAAATTAATTTAACAGAATATACGCAATGACTTTTAGTTCTTAAATCACTTTCATAACGTATTTAGGTCTGTGCTGTTATCGTTATTGCAATTTTCATTATTCTATGATTATAAGATGTATTGTAAATTAATTTACAAGAATATAAGCAATAACTTTTAGTTTCTAAGCATTTTCATAAGGTATTTAAGTCTGTGCTGTTATCGTTATTGTAATTTTCATTATTCTTTGATTATATGTATTGTAAATTAATTTAAAAGAATATACGCAATAACTTTTAGTTCCTAAAACACTTTCATAACGTATTTAGGTCTGTGCTGTTGTCGGTATTGTAATTTTCATTATTCTTTGATGATAAGATGTATTGTAAATTAATTGACAAGAATATAAGCAATAACTTTTAGTTTCTAAGCATTTTCATAAGGTATTTAAGTCTGTGGTGTTATCGTTATTGTAATTTTCATTATTCTTTGATTATATGTATTGTAAATTAATTCTGCAGAATATAAGCAATAACTTTTAGTTCCTAAAACACTTTCATAACTAATTTAGGTCTGTGCTGTTATCACAATTGTAATTTTCATTATTCTATGATTATAAGATGTATTGTAAATTAATTTACAAGAATATAAGCAATAACTTTTAGTTCCTAAAACACTTTCATAACGTATTTAAGTCTGTACTGTTATCACAATTGTAATTTTCATTATTCTTTGTTTATATGTATCGTAAATTAATTCTGCAGAATATAAGCAATAACTTTTAGTTTATAAAACACCTTCATAACGTATTTAGGTCTGTGCTGTTATCGGAATTGTAGTTTTCATTATTCTTTTATTATATGTATTGTAAATTAATTCTGCAGAATATAAGCAATAACTTTTAGTTCCTAAAACACTTTCATAACTAATTTAAGTCTGTACTGTTATCGTTATTGTAATTTTCATTATTCTTTGATTATATGTATTGTAAATTAATTTAAAAGAATATAAGCAATAACTTTTAGTTTCTAAAACAGTTTCATAACGTATTTAAGTCTGCACTGTTATCACAATTGTAATTTTCATTATTCATTGATTATACGTATTGTAAATTAATTTAAAATAATATACGCAATAACTTTTAGTTTCTAAAACACTTTCACAACGTATTTAGGTCTGTGCTGTTATCGGAATTGTAGTTTTCATTATTCTTTTATTATATGTATTGTAAATTAATTCTGCAGAATATAAGCAATAACTTTTAGTTCCTAAAACACTTTCATAACTTATTTAGGTCTGTGCTATTATCACAATTGTAATTTTCATTATTCTTTGATTATAAGATGTATTGTAAATTAATTGACAAGAATATAAGCAATAACTTTTAGTTTCTAAGCATTTTCATAAGGTATTTAAGTCTGTGCTGTTATCGTTATTGTAATTTTCATTATTCTTTGATTCTATGTATTGTAAATTAATTCTGCAGAATACAAGCAATAACTTTTAGTGCCTAAAACACTTTCATAACTAATTTATGTCTGTACTGTTATCGTTATTGTAATTTTCATTATTCTTTGATTATATGTATTGTAAATTAATTTAAAAGAATATAAGCAATAACTTTTAGTTTCTAAAACAGTTTCATAACGTATTTAAGTCTGTACTGTTATCACAATTGTAATTTTCATTATTCTTTGTTTATATGTATCGTAAATTAATTCTGCAGAATATAAGCAATTACTTTTAGTTCCTAAAACACTTTCATAACTAATTTAGGTCTGTACTGTTATCGGAATTGTAGTTTTCATTATTCTTTTATTATATGTATTGTAAATTAATTCTGCAGAATATAAGCAATAACTTTTACTTCCTAAAACACTTTCATAACTAATTTAGGTCTGTACTGTTATCGGAATTGTAGTTTTCATTATTCTTTGATTATACGTATTGTAAATTAATTTATAAGGATATACGCAATAACCTTGAGTTTCTAAGACTGTTTCATAACGTATTTAGGTCTGTGCTGTTATCGGAATTGTAGTTTTCATTATTCATTGATTATACGTATTGTAAATTAATTTAAAATAATATACGCAATAACTTTTAGTTTCTAAAACACTTTCACAACGTATTTAGGTCTGTGCTGTTATCGGAATTGTAGTTTTCATTATTCTTTTATTATATGTATTGTAAATTAATTCTGCAGAATATAAGCAATAACTTTTAGTTCCTAAAACACTTTCATAACTAATTTAGGTCTGTACTGTTATCGGTATTGTAGTTTTCATTATTCTTTGATTATACGTCTTGTAAATTAATTTAAAAGAATATAAGCAATAACTTTTAGTTTATAAAACACCTTCATAACGTATTTAGGTCTGTGCTGTTATCGGAATTGTAGTTTTCATTATTCTTTTATTATATGTATTGTAAATTAATTCTGCAGAATATAAGCAATAACTTTTAGTTCCTAAAACACTTTCATAACTTATTTAGGTCTGTGCTATTATCACAATTGTAATTTTCATTATTCTTTGATTATAAGATGTATTGTAAATTAATTGACAAGAATATAAGCAATAACTTTTAGTTTCTAAAACAGTTTCATAACGTATTTAAGTCTGCACTGTTATCACAATTGTAATTTTCATTATTCATTGATTATACGTATTGTAAATTAATTTAAAATAATATACGCAATAACTTTTAGTTTCTAAAACACTTTCACAACGTATTTAGGTCTGTGCTGTTATCGGAATTGTAGTTTTCATTATTCTTTTATTATATGTATTGTAAATTAATTCTGCAGAATATAAGCAATAACTTTTAGTTCCTAAAACACTTTCATAACTAATTTAAGTCTGTACTGTTATCGTTATTGTAATTTTCATTATTCTTTGATTATATGTATTGTAAATTAATTTAAAAGAATATACGCAATAACTTTTAGTTCCTAAAACACTTTCATAACGTATTTAGGTCTGTGCTGTTGTCGGTATTGTAA
The DNA here is from genome assembly GCA_023838395.1 of Holcopasites calliopsidis. NCBI lineage: Eukaryota > Metazoa > Arthropoda > Insecta > Hymenoptera > Apidae > Holcopasites > Holcopasites calliopsidis. The sequence continues at coordinate 34,996 of JALHAQ010000113.1, forward strand.
TTTTCATTATTCTTTGATGATAAGATGTATTGTAAATTAATTGACAAGAATATAAGCAATAACTTTTAGTTTCTAAGCATTTTCATAAGGTATTTAAGTCTGTGGTGTTATCGTTATTGTAATTTTCATTATTCTTTGATTATATGTATTGTAAATTAATTTAAAAGGATATACGCAATAACTTTTAGTTCCTAAAACACTTTCATAACTGATTTAGGTCTGTACTGTTATCGGAATTGTAGTTTTCATTATTCTTTTATTATATGTATTGTAAATTAATTCTGCAGAATATAAGCAATAACTTTTACTTCCTAAAACACTTTCATAACTAATTTAGGTCTGTACTGTTATCGGAATTGTAGTTTTCATTATTCTTTGATTATACGTATTGTAAATTAATTTATAAGAATATACGCAATAACCTTGAGTTTCTAAGACAGTTTCATAACGTATTTAGGTCTGTGCTGTTATCGGAATTGTAGTTTTCATTATTCATTGATTATACGTATTGTAAATTAATTTAAAGGAATATACGCAATAACTTTTAGTTTCTAAAACACTTTCACAACGTATTTAGGTCTGTGCTGTTATCGGAATTGTAGTTTTCATTATTCTTTGATTCTATGTATTGTAAATTAATTCTGCAGAATATAAGCAATAACTTTTAGTTCCTAAAACACTTTCATAACTAATTTATGTCTGTACTGTTATCGGTATTGTAGTTTTCATTATTCTTTGATTATACGTATTGTAAATTAATTTAAAAGAATATACGCAATAACTTTTAGTTCCTAAAACACTTTCATAACTAATTTAGGTCTGTGCTATTATCACAATTGTAATTTTCATTATTCTTTGATTATAAGATGTATTGTAAATTAATTGACAAGAATATAAGCAATAACTTTTAGTTTCTAAGCATTTCCATAAGGTATTTAAGTCTGTGCTGTTATCGTTATTGTAATTTTCATTATTCTTTGATTCTATGTATTGTAAATTAATCCTGCAGAATATAAGCACTCACTTTTAGTTTATAAAACTCCTTCATAACGTATTTAGGTCTGTGCTGTTATCGGAATTGTAGTTTTCATTATTCTTTGATTCTATGTATTGTAAATTAATTCTGCAGAATATAAGCAATAACTTTTAGTTCCTAAAACACTTTCATAACTTATTTAGGTCTGTGCTATTATCACAATTGTAATTTTCATTATTCTTTGATTATAAGATGTATTGTAAATTAATTGACAAGAATATAAGCAATAACTTTTAGTTTCTAAAACAGTTTCATAACGTATTTAAGTCTGCACTGTTATCACAATTGTAATTTTCATTATTCATTGATTATACGTATTGTAAATTAATTTAAAATAATATACGCAATAACTTTTAGTTTCTAAAACACTTTCACAACGTATTTAGGTCTGTGCTGTTATCGGAATTGTAGTTTTCATTATTCTTTTATTATATGTATTGTAAATTAATTCTGCAGAATATAAGCAATAACTTTTAGTTCCTAAAACACTTTCATAACTTATTTAGGTCTGTGCTATTATCACAATTGTAATTTTCATTATTCTTTGATTATAAGATGTATTGTAAATTAATTGACAAGAATATAAGCAATAACTTTTAGTTTCTAAGCATTTCCATAAGGTATTTAAGTCTGTGCTGTTATCGTTATTGTAATTTTCATTATTCTTTGATTCTATGTATTGTAAATTAATCCTGCAGAATATAAGCACTCACTTTTAGTTTCTAAGACATTTTCTTAACGTATTTAGGTCTGTGCTATTATCACAATTGAAATTTTCATTATTCTTTGATTATAAGATGTATTGTAAATTAATTTACAAGAATATAAGCAATAACTTTTAGTTTCTAAGCATTTTCATAAGGTATTTAAGTCTGTGCTGTTATCGTTATTGTAATTTTCATTATTCTTTGATTCTATGTATTGTAAATTAATTCTGCAGAATATAAGCAATAACTTTTAGTTCCTAAAACACTTTCATAACTAATTTAAGTCTGTACTGTTATCGTTATTGTAATTTTCATTATTCTTTGATTATATGTATTGTAAATTAATTCTGCAGAATATAAGCAATAACTTTTAGTTCCTAAAACACTTTCATAACTAATTTAAGTCTGTACTGTTATCGTTATTGTAATTTTCATTATTCTTTGATTCTATGTATTGTAAATTAATTCTGCAGAATACAAGCAATAACTTTTAGTTCCTAAAACACTTTCATAACTAATTTATGTCTGTACTGTTATCGGTATTGTAGTTTTCATTATTCTTTGATTATACGTATTGTAAATTAATTTAAAAGAATATACGCAATAACTTTTAGTTCCTAAAACACTTTCATAACGTATTTAGGTCTGTGCTGTTGTCGGTATTGTAGTTTTCATTATTCTTTGATGATAAGATGTATTGTAAATTAATTGACAAGAATATAAGCAATAACTTTTAGTTTCTAAGCATTTTCATAAGGTATTTAAGTCTGTGCTGTTATCGTTATTGTAATTTTCATTATTCTTTGATTCTATGTATTGTAAATTAATTCTGCAGAATATAAGCAATAACTTTTAGTTCCTAAAACACTTTCATAACTAATTTAAGTCTGTACTGTTATCGTTATTGTAATTTTCATTATTCTTTGATTCTATGTATTGTAAATTAATTCTGCAGAATACAAGCAATAACTTTTAGTTCCTAAAACACTTTCATAACTAATTTATGTCTGTACTGTTATCGGTATTGTAGTTTTCATTATTCTTTGATTATACGTATTGTAAATTAATTTAAAAGAATATACGCAATAACTTTTAGTTCCTAAAACACTTTCATAACGTATTTAGGTCTGTGCTGTTATCGGAATTGTAGTTTTCATTATTCTTTGATTATATGTATTGTAAATTAATTCTGCAGAATATAAGCAATAACTTTTAGTTCCTAAAACACTTTCATAACTAATTTAGGTCTGTGCTGTTATCACAATTGTAATTTTCATTATTCTATGATTATAAGATGTATTGTAAATTAATTTACAAGAATATAAGCAATAACTTTTAGTTTCTAAGCATTTTCATAAGGTATTTAAGTCTGTGCTGTTATCGTTATTGTAATTTTCATTATTCTTTGATTCTATGTATTGTAAATTAATTCTGCAGAATACAAGCAATAACTTTTAGTTCCTAAAACACTTTCATAACTAATTTATGTCTGTACTGTTATCGGTATTGTAGTTTTCATTATTCATTGATTATACGTATTGTAAATTAATTTAAAAGAATATACGCAATAACTTTTAGTTTCTAAAACACTTTCACAACGTATTTAGGTCTGTGCTGTTATCGGAATTGTAGTTTTCATTATTCTTTTATTATATGTATTGTAAATTAATTCTGCAGAATATAAGCAATAACTTTTAGTTCCTAAAACACTTTCATAACTAATTTAAGTCTGTACTGTTATCGTTATTGTAATTTTCATTATTCTTTGATTATATGTATTGTAAATTAATTTAAAAGAATATACGCAATAACTTTTAGTTCCTAAAACACTTTCATAACGTATTTAGGTCTGTGCTGTTGTCGGTATTGTAATTTTCATTATTCTTTGATGATAAGATGTATTGTAAATTAATTGACAAGAATATAAGCAATAACTTTTAGTTTCTAAGCATTTTCATAAGGTATTTAAGTCTGTGGTGTTATCGTTATTGTAATTTTCATTATTCTTTGATTATATGTATTGTAAATTAATTTAAAAGGATATACGCAATAACTTTTAGTTCCTAAAACACTTTCATAACTGATTTAGGTCTGTACTGTTATCGGAATTGTAGTTTTCATTATTCTTTTATTATATGTATTGTAAATTAATTCTGCAGAATATAAGCAATAACTTTTACTTCCTAAAACACTTTCATAACTAATTTAGGTCTGTACTGTTATCGGAATTGTAGTTTTCATTATTCTTTGATTATACGTATTGTAAATTAATTTATAAGAATATACGCAATAACCTTGAGTTTCTAAGACAGTTTCATAACGTATTTAGGTCTGTGCTGTTATCGGAATTGTAGTTTTCATTATTCATTGATTATACGTATTGTAAATTAATTTAAAGGAATATACGCAATAACTTTTAGTTTCTAAAACACTTTCACAACGTATTTAGGTCTGTGCTGTTATCGGAATTGTAGTTTTCATTATTCTTTGATTCTATGTATTGTAAATTAATTCTGCAGAATATAAGCAATAACTTTTAGTTCCTAAAACACTTTCATAACTAATTTATGTCTGTACTGTTATCGGTATTGTAGTTTTCATTATTCTTTGATTATACGTATTGTAAATTAATTTAAAAGAATATACGCAATAACTTTTAGTTCCTAAAACACTTTCATAACTAATTTAGGTCTGTGCTATTATCACAATTGTAATTTTCATTATTCTTTGATTATAAGATGTATTGTAAATTAATTGACAAGAATATAAGCAATAACTTTTAGTTTCTAAGCATTTCCATAAGGTATTTAAGTCTGTGCTGTTATCGTTATTGTAATTTTCATTATTCTTTGATTCTATGTATTGTAAATTAATCCTGCAGAATATAAGCACTCACTTTTAGTTTCTAAGACATTTTCTTAACGTATTTAGGTCTGTGCTATTATCACAATTGAAATTTTCATTATTCTTTGATTATAAGATGTATTGTAAATTAATTGACAAGAATATAAGCAATAACTTTTAGTTTCTAAGCATTTCCATAAGGTATTTAAGTCTGTGCTGTTATCGTTATTGTAATTTTCATTATTCTTTGATTCTATGTATTGTAAATTAATTCTGCAGAATATAAGCAATAACTTTTAGTTCCTAAAACACTTTCATAACTAATTTAAGTCTGTACTGTTATCGTTATTGTAATTTTCATTATTCTTTGATTATATGTATTGTAAATTAATTCTGCAGAATATAAGCAATAACTTTTAGTTCCTAAAACACTTTCATAACTAATTTAAGTCTGTACTGTTATCGTTATTGTAATTTTCATTATTCTTTGATTCTATGTATTGTAAATTAATTCTGCAGAATACAAGCAATAACTTTTAGTTCCTAAAACACTTTCATAACTAATTTATGTCTGTACTGTTATCGGTATTGTAGTTTACATTATTCTTTGATTATACGTATTGTAAATTAATTTAAAAGAATATACGCAATAACTTTTAGTTCCTAAAACACTTTCATAACTTATTTAGGTCTGTGCTATTATCACAATTGTAATTTTCATTATTCTTTGATTATAAGATGTATTGTAAATTAATTGACAAGAATATAAGCAATAACTTTTAGTTTCTAAGCATTTTCATAAGGTATTTAAGTCTGTGCTGTTATCGTTATTGTAATTTTCATTATTCTTTGATTCTATGTATTGTAAATTAATTCTGCAGAATATAAGCAATAACTTTTAGTTCCTAAAACACTTTCATAACTAATTTAAGTCTGTACTGTTATCGTTATTGTAATTTTCATTATTCTTTGATTCTATGTATTGTAAATTAATTCTGCAGAATACAAGCAATAACTTTTAGTTCCTAAAACACTTTCATAACTAATTTATGTCTGTACTGTTATCGGAATTGTAGTTTTCATTATTCTTTGATTATACGTATTGTAAATTAATTTATAAGGATATACGCAATAACCTTGAGTTTCTAAGACTGTTTCATAACGTATTTAGGTCTGTGCTGTTATCGGAATTGTAGTTTTCATTATTCATTGATTATACGTATTGTAAATTAATTTAAAATAATATACGCAATAACTTTTAGTTTCTAAAACACTTTCACAACGTATTTAGGTCTGTGCTGTTATCGGAATTGTAGTTTTCATTATTCTTTTATTATATGTATTGTAAATTAATTCTGCAGAATATAAGCAATAACTTTTAGTTCCTAAAACACTTTCATAACTTATTTAGGTCTGTGCTATTATCACAATTGTAATTTTCATTATTCTATGATTACAAGATGTATTGTAAATTAATTGACAAGAATATAAGCAATAACTTTTAGTTTCTAAGCATTTTCATAAGGTATTTAAGTCTGTGGTGTTATCGTTATTGTAATTTTCATTATTCTTTGATTATATGTATTGTAAATTAATTTAAAAGGATATACGCAATAACTTTTAGTTTCTAAAACAGTTTCATAACGTATTTAAGTCTGCACTGTTATCACAATTGTAATTTTCATTATTCATTGATTATACGTATTGTAAATTAATTTAAAGTAATATACGCAATAACTTTTAGTTTATAAAACACCTTCATAACGTATTTAGGTCTGTGCTGTTGTCGGTATTGTAATTTTCATTATTCTTTGATGATAAGATGTATTGTAAATTAATTGACAAGAATATAAGCAATAACTTTTAGTTTCTAAGCATTTTCATAAGGTATTTAAGTCTGTGGTGTTATCGTTATTGTAATTTTCATTATTCTTTGATTATATGTATTGTAAATTAATTCTGCAGAATATAAGCAATAACTTTTAGTTCCTAAAACACTTTCATAACTAATTTAGGTCTGTGCTGTTATCACAATTGTAATTTTCATTATTCTATGATTATAAGATGTATTGTAAATTAATTTACAAGAATATAAGCAATAACTTTTAGTTTCTAAGCATTTTCATAAGGTATTTAAGTCTGTGCTGTTATCGTTATTGTAATTTTCATTATTCTTTGTTTATATGTATCGTAAATTAATTCTGCAGAATATAAGCAATAACTTTTAGTTTATAAAACACCTTCATAACGTATTTAGGTCTGTGCTGTTATCGGAATTGTAGTTTTCATTATTCTTTTATTATATGTATTGTAAATTAATTCTGCAGAATATAAGCAATAACTTTTAGTTCCTAAAACACTTTCATAACTAATTTAAGTCTGTACTGTTATCGTTATTGTAATTTTCATTATTCTTTGATTATATGTATTGTAAATTAATTTAAAAGAATATAAGCAATAACTTTTAGTTTCTAAAACAGTTTCATAACGTATTTAAGTCTGCACTGTTATCACAATTGTAATTTTCATTATTCATTGATTATACGTATTGTAAATTAATTTAAAATAATATACGCAATAACTTTTAGTTTCTAAAACACTTTCACAACGTATTTAGGTCTGTGCTGTTATCGGAATTGTAGTTTTCATTATTCTTTTATTATATGTATTGTAAATTAATTCTGCAGAATATAAGCAATAACTTTTAGTTCCTAAAACACTTTCATAACTTATTTAGGTCTGTGCTATTATCACAATTGTAATTTTCATTATTCTTTGATTATAAGATGTATTGTAAATTAATTGACAAGAATATAAGCAATAACTTTTAGTTTCTAAGCATTTTCATAAGGTATTTAAGTCTGTGCTGTTATCGTTATTGTAATTTTCATTATTCTTTGATTCTATGTATTGTAAATTAATTCTGCAGAATACAAGCAATAACTTTTAGTTCCTAAAACACTTTCATAACTAATTTATGTCTGTACTGTTATCGGTATTGTAGTTTTCATTATTCTTTGATTATACGTATTGTAAATTAATTTAAAAGAATATACGCAATAACTTTTAGTTCCTAAAACACTTTCATAACGTATTTAGGTCTGTGCTGTTGTCGGTATTGTAGTTTTCATTATTCTTTGATGATAAGATGTATTGAAAATTAATTTACAAGAATATAAGCAATAACTTTTAGTTTCTAAGCATTTTCATAAGGTATTTAAGTCTGTGCTGTTATCGTTATTGCAATTTTCATTATTCTATGATTATAAGATGTATTGTAAATTAATTTACAAGAATATAAGCAATAACTTTTAGTTTCTAAGCATTTTCATAAGGTATTTAAGTCTGTGCTGTTATCGTTATTGTAATTTTCATTATTCTTTGATTCTATGTATTGTAAATTAATTTAAAAGAATATACGCAATAACTTTTAGTTCCTAAAACACTTTCATAACGTATTTAGGTCTGTGCTGTTATCGGAATTGTAGTTTTCATTATTCTTTTATTATATGTATTGTAAATTAATTCTGCAGAATATAAGCAATAACTTTTACTTCCTAAAACACTTTCATAACTAATTTAGGTCTGTACTGTTATCGGAATTGTAGTTTTCATTATTCTTTGATGAGAAGATGTATTGTAAATTAATTTTTCAGAATATAGGTAATAGCTTTTAGTTTCTAAGACATTTTCACAACGTATTTAGGACTGTGCTGTTGTCGGTATTGTAGTTTTCATTATTCTTTGATGATAAGTTGTATTGTAAATTAATTGACAAGAATATAAGCAATAACTTTTAGTTTCTAAGCATTTTCATAAGGTATTTAAGTCTGTAGTGTTATCGTTATTGTAATTTTCATTATTCTTTGATTCTATGTATTGTAAATTAATTCTGCAGAATATAAGCACTCACTTTTAGTTTCTAAGACATTTTCTTAACGTATTTAGGTCTGTGCTATTATCACAATTGAAATTTTCATTATTCTTTGATTATAAGATGTATTGTAAATTAATTTACAAGAATATAAGCAATAACTTTTAGTTTCTAAGCATTTTCATAAGGTATTTAAGTCTGTGCTGTTATCGTTATTGCAATTTTCATTATTCTATGATTCTATGTATTGTAAATTAATTCTGCAGAATACAAGCAATAACTTTTAGTTCCTAAAACACTTTCATAACTAATTTATGTCTGTACTGTTATCGGAACTGTAGTCTTCATTATTCTTTGATTATATGTATTGTAAATTAATTCTGCAGAATATAAGCGATAACTTTTACTTCCTAAAACACTTTCATAACTAATTTAAGTCTGTACTGTTAACCGAGTTGTAGTTTTCATTATTCTTTGATTATATGTATTGTAAATTAATTCTGCAGAATATAAGCAATAACTTTTACTTCCTAAAACACTTTCATAACTAATTTAGGTCTGTACTGTTATCGGAATTGTAGTTTTCATTATTCTTTGATGAGAAGATGTATTGTAAATTAATTTTTCAGAATATAGGTAATAGCTTTTAGTTTCTAAGACATTTTCACAACGTATTTAAGTCTGTACTGTTATCACAATTGTAATTTTCATTATTCTTTGATTATAAGATGTATTGTAAATTAGTTTACAAGAATATAAGCAATAACTTTTAGTTTCTAAGCATTTTCATAAGGTATTTAAGTCTGTGCTGCTATCGTTATTGTAATTTTCATTATTCTTTGATTCTATGTATTGTAAATTAATTCTGCAGAATACAAGCAATAACTTTTAGTTCCTAAAACACTTTCATAACGTATTTAGGACTGTGCTGTTGTCGGTATTGTAGTTTTCATTATTCTTTGATGATAAGTTGTATTGTAAATTAATTGACAAGAATATAAGCAATAACTTTTAGTTTCTAAGCATTTTCATAAGGTATTTAAGTCTGTAGTGTTATCGTTATTGTAATTTTCATTATTCTTTGATTCTATGTATTGTAAATTAATTCTGCAGAATATAAGCACTCACTTTTAGTTTCTAAGACATTTTCTTAACGTATTTAGGTCTGTGCTATTATCACAATTGAAATTTTCATTATTCTTTGATTATAAGATGTATTGTAAATTAATTTACAAGAATATAAGCAATAACTTTTAGTTTCTAAGCATTTTCATAAGGTATTTAAGTCTGTGCTGTTATCGTTATTGCAATTTTCATTATTCTATGATTCTATGTATTGTAAATTAATTCTGCAGAATATAAGCAATAACTTTTAGTTCCTAAAACACTTTCATAACTTATTTAGGTCTGTGCTGTTATCGGAATTGTAATTTTCATTATTCTTTGATTATATGTATTGTAAATTAATTTAAAAGAATATACGCAATAACTTTTATTTCCTAAAACACTTTCATAACTAATTTAGGTCTGTACTGTTATCGGAATTGTAGTTTTCATTATTCTTTGATTATACGTATTGTAAATTAATTTAAAAGAATATACGCAATAACTTTTAGTTTCTAAAACACTTTCACAACGTATTTAGGTCTGTGCTGTTATCGGAATTGTTGTTTTCATTATTCATTGATTATATGTATTGTAAATTAATTCTGCAGAATATAAGCAATAACTTTTAGTTTCTAAAACACTTTCACAACGTATTTAAGTCTGTGCTGTTATCGTTATTGTAATTATCATTATTCTTTGATTCTATGTATTGTAAATTAATTCTGCAGAATACAAGCAATAACTTTTAGTTCCTAAAACACTTTCATAACTAATTTATGTCTGTACTGTTATCGGAACTGTAGTCTTCATTATTCTTTGATTATATGTATTGTAAATTAATTCTGCAGAATATAAGCGATAACTTTTACTTCCTAAAACACTTTCATAACTAATTTAAGTCTGTACTGTTAACCGAGTTGTAGTTTTCATTATTCTTTGATTATATGTATTGTAAATTAATTTAACAGAATATACGCAATGACTTTTAGTTCTTAAATCACTTTCATAACGTATTTAGGTCTGTGCTGTTATCGTTATTGCAATTTTCATTATTCTATGATTATAATATGTATTGTAAATTAATTTACAAGAATATAAGCAATAACTTTTAGTTCCTAAAACACTTTCATAACTAATTTAAGTCTGTACTGTTATCGTTATTGTAATTTTCATTATTCTTTGATTATATGTATTGTAAATTAATTCTGCAGAATATAAGCAATAACTTTTAGTTCCTAAAACACTTTCATAACTAATTTAGGTCTGTGCTGTTATCACAATTGTAATTTTCATTATTCTATGATTATAAGATGTATTGTAAATTAATTTACAAGAATATAAGCAATAACTTTTAGTTTCTAAGCATTTTCATAAGGTATTTAAGTCTGTGCTGTTATCGTTATTGTAATTTTCATTATTCTTTGATTATACGTATTGTAAATTAATTTATAAGAATATACGCAATAACCTTGAGTTTCTAAGACAGTTTCATAACGTATTTAGATCTGTGCTGTTATCGGAATTGTAGTTTTCATTATTCATTGATTATACGTATTGTAAATTAATTTAAAAGTATATAGGTAATAGCTTTTAGTTTCTAAAACACTTTGATAACGTATTTAGGTCTGTGCTATTATCACAACTGTAATTTTCATTATTCTTTGATTATAAGATGTATTGTAAATTAATTTACAAGAATATAAGCAATAACTTTTAGTTTCTAAGCATTTTCATAAGGTATTTAAGTCTGTGCTGTTATCGTTATTGTAATTTTCATTATTCTTTGATTCTATGTATTGTAAATTAATTCTGCAGAATATAAGCAATAACTTTTAGTTCCTAAAACACTTTCATAACTTATTTAGGTCTGTGCTATTATCACAACTGTAATTTTCATTATTCTTTGATTATAAGATGTATTGTAAATTAATTTACAAGAATATAAGCAATAACTTTTAGTTTCTAAGCATTTTCATAAGGTATTTAAGTCTGTGCTGTTATCGTTATTGTAATTTTCATTATTCTTTGATTCTATGTATTGTAAATTAATTCTGCAGAATATAAGCAATAACTTTTAGTTCCTAAAACACTTTCATAACTTATTTAGGTCTGTGCTATTATCACAACTGTAATTTTCATTATTCTATGATTATAAGATGTATTGTAAATTAATTTACAAGAATATAAGCAATAACTTTTAGTTTCTAAGCATTTTCATAAGGTATTTAAGTCTGTGCTGTTATCGTTATTGCAATTTTCATTATTCTATGATTATAAGATGTATTGTAAATTAATTTACAAGAATATAAGCAATAACTTTTAGTTTCTAAAACAGTTTCATAACGTATTTAAGTCTGCACTGTTATCACAATTGTAATTTTCATTATTCATTGATTATACGTATTGTAAATTAATTTAAAATAATATACGCAATAACTTTTAGTTTCTAAAACACTTTCACAACGTATTTAGGTCTGTGCTGTTATCGGAATTGTAGTTTTCATTATTCTTTTATTATATGTATTGTAAATTAATTTAAAAGAATATACGCAATAACTTTTAGTTTCTAAAACACTTTCACAACGTATTTAGGTCTGTGCTGTTATCGGAATTGTAGTTTTCATTATTCTTTTATTATATGTATTGTAAATTAATTTAAAAGAATATACGCAATAACTTTTAGTTCCTAAAACACTTTCATAACGTATTTAGGTCTGTGCTGTTGTCGGTATTGTAATTTTCATTATTCTTTGATGATAAGATGTATTGTAAATTAATTGACAAGAATATAAGCAATAACTTTTAGTTTCTAAGCATTTTCATAAGGTATTTAAGTCTGTGGTGTTATCGTTATTGTAATTTTCATTATTCTTTGATTATATGTATTGTAAATTAATTCTGCAGAATATAAGCAATAACTTTTAGTTCCTAAAACACTTTCATAACTAATTTAGGTCTGTGCTGTTATCACAATTGTAATTTTCATTATTCTATGATTATAAGATGTATTGTAAATTAATTTACAAGAATATAAGCAATAACTTTTAGTTCCTAAAACACTTTCATAACGTATTTAAGTCTGTACTGTTATCACAATTGTAATTTTCATTATTCTTTGTTTATATGTATCGTAAATTAATTCTGCAGAATATAAGCAATAACTTTTAGTTTATAAAACACCTTCATAACGTATTTAGGTCTGTGCTGTTATCGGAATTGTAGTTTTCATTATTCTTTTATTATATGTATTGTAAATTAATTCTGCAGAATATAAGCAATAACTTTTAGTTCCTAAAACACTTTCATAACTAATTTAAGTCTGTACTGTTATCGTTATTGTAATTTTCATTATTCTTTGATTATATGTATTGTAAATTAATTTAAAAGAATATAAGCAATAACTTTTAGTTTCTAAAACAGTTTCATAACGTATTTAAGTCTGCACTGTTATCACAATTGTAATTTTCATTATTCATTGATTATACGTATTGTAAATTAATTTAAAATAATATACGCAATAACTTTTAGTTTCTAAAACACTTTCACAACGTATTTAGGTCTGTGCTGTTATCGGAATTGTAGTTTTCATTATTCTTTTATTATATGTATTGTAAATTAATTCTGCAGAATATAAGCAATAACTTTTAGTTCCTAAAACACTTTCATAACTTATTTAGGTCTGTGCTATTATCACAATTGTAATTTTCATTATTCTTTGATTATAAGATGTATTGTAAATTAATTGACAAGAATATAAGCAATAACTTTTAGTTTCTAAGCATTTCCATAAGGTATTTAAGTCTGTGCTGTTATCGTTATTGTAATTTTCATTATTCTTTGATTCTATGTATTGTAAATTAATCCTGCAGAATATAAGCACTCACTTTTAGTTTCTAAGACATTTTCTTAACGTATTTAGGTCTGTGCTATTATCACAATTGAAATTTTCATTATTCTTTGATTATAAGATGTATTGTAAATTAATTTACAAGAATATAAGCAATAACTTTTAGTTTCTAAGCATTTTCATAAGGTATTTAAGTCTGTGCTGTTATCGTTATTGTAATTTTCATTATTCTTTGATTCTATGTATTGTAAATTAATTCTGCAGAATATAAGCAATAACTTTTAGTTCCTAAAACACTTTCATAACTAATTTAAGTCTGTACTGTTATCGTTATTGTAATTTTCATTATTCTTTGATTATATGTATTGTAAATTAATTCTGCAGAATATAAGCAATAACTTTTAGTTCCTAAAACACTTTCATAACTAATTTAAGTCTGTACTGTTATCGTTATTGTAATTTTCATTATTCTTTGATTCTATGTATTGTAAATTAATTCTGCAGAATACAAGCAATAACTTTTAGTTCCTAAAACACTTTCATAACTAATTTATGTCTGTACTGTTATCGGTATTGTAGTTTACATTATTCTTTGATTATACGTATTGTAAATTAATTTAAAAGAATATACGCAATAACTTTTAGTTCCTAAAACACTTTCATAACTTATTTAGGTCTGTGCTATTATCACAATTGTAATTTTCATTATTCTTTGATTATAAGATGTATTGTAAATTAATTTACAAGAATATAAGCAATAACTTTTAGTTTCTAAGCATTTTCATAAGGTATTTTAGTCTGTGCTGTTATCGTTATTGTAATTATCATTATTCTTTGATTCTATGTATTGTAAATTAATTCTGCAGAATATAAGCGATAACTTTTACTTCCTAAAACACTTTCATAACTAATTTAAGTCTGTACTGTTAACCGAGTTGTAGTTTTCATTATTCTTTGATTATATGTATTGTAAATTAATTTAACAGAATATACGCAATGACTTTTAGTTCTTAAATCACTTTCATAACGTATTTAGGTCTGTGCTGTTATCGGAATTGTAATTTTCATTATTCTTTGATTATACGTCTTGTAAATTAATTTATAAGAATATACGCAATAACCTTGAGTTTCTAAGACAGTTTCATAACGTATTTAGGTCTGTGCTGTTATCGGAATTGTAGTTTTCATTATTCTTTGATTATATGTATTGTAAATTAATTCTGCAGAATATAAGCAATAACTTTTAGTTCCTAAAACACTTTCGTAACTAATTTAGGTCTGTGCTGTTATCACAATTGTAATTTTCATTATTCTTTGATTATATGTATTGTAAATTAATTCTGCAGTATATAAGCAATAACTTTTAGTTCCTAAAACACTTTCATAACTAATTTAAGTCTGTACTGTTATCGGTATTGTAGTTTTCATTATTCTTTGATTATACGTATTGTAAATTAATTTAAAAGAATATTCGCAATAACTTTTAGTTCCTAAAACACTTTCATAACGTATTTAGGTCTGTGCTGTTGTCGGTATTGTAGTTTTCATTATTCTTTGATGATAAGATGTATTGAAAATTAATTGACAAGAATATAAGCAATAACTTTTAGTTTCTAAGCATTTTCATAAGGTATTTAAGTCTGTGCTGTTATCGTTATTGTAATTTTCATTATTCTTTGATTCTATGTATTGTAAATTAATTCTGCAGAATATAAGCAATAACTTTTAGTTCCTAAAACACTTTCATAACTAATTTAGGTCTGTACTGTTATCGGAATTGTAGTTTTCATTATTCTCTGATTATACGTATAGTAAATTAATTTATAAGGATATACGCAATAACCTTGAGTTTCTAAGACAGTTTCATAAAGTATTTAGGTCTGTGCTGTTATCGGAATTGTAGTTTTCATTATTCATTGATTATACGTATTGTAAATTAATTCTGCAGAATATAAGCAATAACTTTTAGTTTCTAAAACAGTTTCATAACGTATTTAAGTCTGTACTGTTATCACAATTGTAATTTTCATTATTCTTTGATTATATGTATTGTAAATTAATTCTGCAGAATATAAGCAATAACTTTTATTTCCTAAAACACTTTCATAACTAATTTAAGTCTGTACTGTTAACCGAGTTGTAGTTTTCATTATTCTTTGATTATATGTATTGTAAATTAATTTAACAGAATATACGCAATGACTTTTAGTTCTTAAATCACTTTCATAACGTATTTAGGTCTGTGCTGTTATCGTTATTGCAATTTTCATTATTCTATGATTATAAGATGTATTGTAAATTAATTTACAAGAATATAAGCAATAACTTTTAGTTTCTAAGCATTTTCATAAGGTATTTAAGTCTGTGCTGTTATCGTTATTGTAATTTTCATTATTCTTTGATTCTATGTATTGTAAATTAATTCTGCAGAATACAAGCAATAACTTTTAGTTCCTAAAACACTTTCATAACTAATTTAAGTCTGTACTGTTAACCGAGTTGTAGTTTTCATTATTCATTGATTATACGTATTGTAAATTAATTTAAAATAATATACGCAATAACTTTTAGTTTCTAAAACACTTTCACAACGTATTTAGGTCTGTGCTATTATCACAATTGTAATTTTCATTATTCTTTGATTATAAGATGTATTGTAAATTAATTTAAAAGAATATACGCAATAACTTTTAGTTCCTAAAACACTTTCATAACGTATTTAGGTCTGTGCTGTTGTCAGTATTGTAGTTTTCATTATTCTTTGATGATAAGTTGTTATGTAAATTAATTGACAAGAATATAAGCAATAACTTTTAGTTTCTAAGCATTTTCATAAGGTATTTAAGTCTGTAGTGTTATCGTTATTGTAATTTTCATTATTCTTTGATTATATGTATTGTAAATTAATTCTGCAGAATATAAGCAATAACTTTTAGTTCCTAAAACACTTTCATAACTAATTTATGTCTGTGCTGTTATCGTTATTGCAATTTTCATTATTCTTTGATTATATGTATTGTAAATTAATTCTGCAGAATATAAGCAATAACTTTTAGTTCCTAAAACACTTTCATAACTAATTTAAGTCTGTACTGTTAACCGAGTTGTAGTTTTCATTATTCTTTGATTATATGTATTGTAAATTAATTTAACAGAATATACGCAATGACTTTTAGTTCTTAAATCACTTTCATAACGTATTTAGGTCTGTGCTGTTATCGTTATTGCAATTTTCATTATTCTATGATTATAAGATGTATTGTAAATTAATTTACAAGAATATAAGCAATAACTTTTAGTTTCTAAGCATTTTCATAAGGTATTTAAGTCTGTGCTGCTATCGTTATTGTAATTTTCATTATTCTTTGATTCTATGTATTGTAAATTAATTCTGCAGAATATAAGCAATAACTTTTAGTTCCTAAAACACTTTCATAACTTATTTAGGTCTGTGCTATTATCACAATTGTAATTTTCATTATTCTTTGATTATATGTATTGTAAATTAATTCTGCAGAATATAAGCGATAACTTTTACTTCCTAAAACACTTTCATAACTAATTTAGGTCTGTACTGTTATCGGAATTGTAGTTTTCATTATTCATTGATTATAAGTATTGTAAATTAATTTAACAGAATATACGCAATGACTTTTAGTTCTTAAATCACTTTCATAACGGATTTAGGTCTGTGCTGTTATCGTTATTGCAATTTTCATTATTCTATGATTATAAGATGTATTGTAAATTAATTTACAAGAATATAAGCAATAACTTTTAGTTTCTAAGCATTTTCATAAGGTATTTAAGTCTGTGTTATTATCGTTATTGTAATTTTCATTATTCTTTCATTATGAGATGTATTTTAAATTAATTTACAAGAATATAGGCAATAACTTTTAGTTTCTAAAACATTTTTATAACGTACTTAAGTCTGTGCTATTATCATTATTGCAATTGTCATTATTCTTTGATTATAAGATGTATTTTAAATTACTTTACAAGAATATAAGCAATAACTTTTAGTTTCTAAGACATTTTCACAACGTATTTATGTCTGTGCTGTTATCGTTATTGCAATTTTCATTATTCTTTGATTATATGTATTGTAAATTAATTCTGCAGAATATAACCACTCACTTTTAGTTTCTAAGACATTTTCTTAACGTATTTAGGTCTGTGCTATTATCACAATTGTAATTTTCATTATTCTTTGATTATAAGATGTATTGTAAATTAATTTACAAGAATATAATCAATAACTTTTAGTTTCTAAGCATTTTCATAAGGTATTTAAGTCTGTGCTGTTATCGTTATTGTAATTTTCATTATTCTTTGATTCTATGTATTGTAAATTAATTCTGCAGAATATAAGCAATAACTTTTAGTTCCTAAAACACTTTCATAACTAATTTAGGTCTGTACTGTTATCGGAATTGTAGTTTTCATTATTCTTTGATGAGAAGATGTATTGTAAATTAATTTTTCAGAATATAGGTAATAGCTTTTAGTTTCTAAGACATTTTCACAACGTATTTAAGTCTGTACTGTTATCACAATTGTAATTTTCATTATTCTTTGATTATAAGATGTATTGTAAATTAATTTACAAGAATATAAGCAATAACTTTTAGTTTCTAAGCATTTTCATAAGGTATTTAATTCTGTGCTGTTATCGTTATTGCAATTTTCATTATTCTATGATTAAAAGATGTATTCTAAATTAATTTACAAGAATATAAGCAATAACTTTTAGTTTCTAAGCATTTTCATAAGGTATTTAAGTCTGTGCTGTTATCGTTATTGTAATTTTCATTATTCTTTGATTATACGTATTGTAAATTTATTTAAAAGAATATAAGCAATAACTTTTAGTTCCTAAAACACTTTCATAACGTATTTAGGTCTGTGCTGTTGTCGGTATTGTAGTTTTCATTATTCTTTGATTATATGTATTGTAAATTAATTCTGCAGAATATAAGCAATAACTTTTATTTCCTAAAACACTTTCATAACTAATTTAGGTCTGTACTGTTATCGGAATTGTAGTTTTCATTATTCTTTGACGAGAAGATTTATTGTAAATTAATTTACAAGAATATAAGCAATAACTTTTAGTTTCTAAGACATTTTCACAACGTATTTATGTCTGTGCTGTTATCGTTATTGCAATTTTCATTATTCTTTGATTATATGTATTGTAAATTAATTCTGCAGTATATAAGCAATAACTTTTAGTTCCTAAAACACTTTCATAACTAATTTAAGTCTGTACTGTTAACCGAGTTGTAGTCTTCATTATTCTTTGATTATATGTATTGTAAATTAATTCTGCAGAATATAAGCGATAACTTTTACTTCCTAAAACACTTTCATAACTAATTTAGGTCTGTACTGTTATCGGAATTGTAGTTTTCATTATTCATTGATTATAAGTATTGTAAATTAATTTAACAGAATATACGCAATGACTTTTAGTTCTTAAATCACTTTCATAACGGATTTAGGTCTGTGCTGTTATCGTTATTGCAATTTTCATTATTCTATGATTATAAGATGTATTGTAAATTAATTTACAAGAATATAAGCAATAACTTTTAGTTTCTAAGCATTTTCATAAGGTATTTCAGTCTGTGCTGTTATCGTTATTGTAATTTTCATTCTTCTTTGATTATATGTATTGTAAATTAATTTTTCAGAATATAGGTAATAGCTTTTAGTTTCTAAGACATTTTCACAACGTATTTATGTCTGTGCTGTTATCGTTATTGCAATTTTCATTATTCTTTGATTATATGTATTGTAAATTAATTCTGCAGAATATAAGCAATAACTTTTAGTTCCTAAAACACTTTCGTAACTAATTTAGGTCTGTGCTGTTATCACAATTGTAATTTTCATTATTCTATGATTATAAGATGTATTGTAAATTAGTTTACAAGAATATAAGCAATAACTTTTAGTTTCTAAGCATTTTCATAAGGTATTTAAGTCTGTGCTGCTATCGTTATTGTAATTTTCATTATTCTTTGATTCTATGTATTGTAAATTAATTCTGCAGAATATAAGCAATAACTTTTAGTTCCTAAAACACTTTCATAACTTATTTAGGTCTGTGCTATTATCACAATTGTAATTTTCATTATTCTTTGATTATATGTATTGTAAATTAATTCTGCAGAATATAAGCAATAACTTTTACTTCCTAAAACACTTTCATAACTAATTTAAGTCTGTACTGTTAACCGAGTTGTAGTCTTCATTATTCTTTGATTATATGTATTGTAAATTAATTCTGCAGAATATAAGCGATAACTTTTACTTCCTAAAACACTTTCATAACTAATTTAGGTCTGTACTGTTATCGGAATTGTAGTTTTCATTATTCATTGATTATAAGTATTGTAAATTAATTTAACAGAATATACGCAATGACTTTTAGTTCTTAAATCACTTTCATAACGGATTTAGGTCTGTGCTGTTATCGTTATTGCAATTTTCATTATTCTATGATTATAAGATGTATTGTAAATTAATTTACAAGAATATAAGCAATAACTTTTAGTTTCTAAGCATTTTCATAAGGTATTTCAGTCTGTGCTGTTATCGTTATTGTAATTTTCATTATTCTTTGATTATATGTATTGTAAATTAATTTAAAAGAATATACGCAATAACTTTTAGTTCCTAAAACACTTTCATAACGTATTTAGGTCTGTGCTGTTATCGGAATTGTAGTTTTCATTATTCTTTTATTATATGTATTGTAAATTAATTCTGCAGTATATAAGCAATAACTTTTAGTTCCTAAAACACTTTCATAACTAATTTATGTCTGTACTGTTATCGTTATTGTAGTTTTCATTATTCTTTGATTATACGTATTGTAAATTAATTTAAAAGAATATACGCAATAACTTTTAGTTCCTAAAACACTTTGATAACGTATTTAGGACTGTGCTGTTGTCGGTATTGTAGTTTTCATTATTCTTTGATGACAAGATGTATTGTAAATTAATTGACAAGAATATAAGCAATAACTTTTAGTTTCTAAGCATTTTCATAAGGTATTTAAGTCTGTGGTGTTATCGTTATTGTAATTTTCATTATTCTTTGATTATATGTATTGTAAATTAATTTAAAAGAATATACGCAATAACGTTTAGTTCCTAAAACACTTTGATAACGTATTTAGGACTGTGCTATTATCACAACTGTAATTTTCATTATTCTTTGATTATAAGATGTATTGTAAATTAATTTACAAGAATATAAGCAATAACTTTTAGTTTCTAAGCATTTTCATAAGGTATTTAAGTCTGTGCTGTTATCGTTATTGTAATTTTCATTATTCTTTGATTCTATGTATTGTAAATTAATTCTGCAGAAAATAAGCAATAACTTTTAGTTCCTAAAACACTTTCATAACTAATTTAGGTCTGTACTGTTATCGGAATTGTAGTTTTCATTATTCTTTGATTATACGTATAGTAAATTAACTTATAAGGATATACGCAATAACCTTGAGTTTCTAAGGCAGTTTCATAAAGTATTTAGGTCTGTGCTGTTGTCGGTATTGTAGTTTTCATTATTCTTTGATGATAAGATGTATTGAAAATTAATTGACAAGAATATAAGCAATAACTTTTAGTTTCTAAGCATTTTCATAAGGTATTTAAGTCTGTGCTGTTATCGTTATTGTAATTTTCATTATTCTTTGATTCTATGTATTGTAAATTAATTCTGCAGAATACAAGCAATAACTTTTAGCTCCTAAAACACTTTCATAACTAATTTATGTCTGTACTGTTATCGTTATTGTAGTTTTCATTATTCTTTGATTATACGTATTGTAAATTAATTTAACAGAATATACGCAATGACTTTTAGTTCTAAAATCACTTTCATAACGTATTTAGGTCTGTGCT
This sequence comes from Holcopasites calliopsidis, assembly GCA_023838395.1. Lineage (NCBI taxonomy): Eukaryota > Metazoa > Arthropoda > Insecta > Hymenoptera > Apidae > Holcopasites > Holcopasites calliopsidis. The sequence continues at coordinate 56,339 of JALHAQ010000113.1, forward strand.
GTTATCGGAATTGTAGTTTTCATTATTCATTGATTATACGTATTGTAAATTAATTTAAAAGAATATACGCAATAACCTTGAGTTTCTAAGACAGTTTCATAACGTATTTAGGTCTGTGCTGTTGTCGGTATTGTAGTTTTCATTATTCTTTGATTATATGTATTGTAAATTAATTCTGCAGAATATAAGCAATAACTTTTATTTCCTAAAACACTTTCATAACTAATTTAAGTCTGTACTGTTAACCGAGTTGTAGTTTTCAT
>JALHAQ010000114.1:0-56555 GCA_023838395.1 Holcopasites calliopsidis
GCCAAAATGTCGGCTGAGGCTTTGTTTTTGAATTGTTAACGAAAAACACTGGCCATTCAGAGCGCGCGTAGAGCCCGCGCTCAGGGACGGTCCACGGCGCGTCGTGCTAGGTAGCGACGTTCGACCGACGCCCCGAATAGTACGCGCCGATATAGCACGAAGCAAAAGTTAACATTGAATTATTCATTATTAATTAATGGAAATTAACTAAAATATAAATGAAATTAATTTGCCTTTCACCCTAAAGCGCGTCCCCCGTAAGGACCCGTAACTCTCCCTTATAACGTTTTTCCAGCTAGCCCTCGTCCACCGTTGTAAACCGCGTCATAGTTTCTCAAGACAGAATCAGTTTGAACGCCATACAGTAAAGATCTCTCTGACACTGTTATTTCTGCTTTTACATTCAACGAAATAAAAGTTAAGTTTTAAAACGTGAAGCTCGCGAGTGATTACGCGCTCGGGAACACGACGATGAAATTGCAGAACGTGGAAAAGCGCATTGGGCAGTAGAAAGAGCCAAGTCGAGGCCCTTCAAAGTTAATAACAATCAGCCCCTTTCGCAGCTAGCAATTATTCATAAGTGGGAACAACTGATTTCATAAATTCAAATCTTGAAGTGTAAAGTGACAGTGATCGTGCAATGATGGAAATTTTGTGAAACGAAGTTCTTTCACTGTTCCAACCGAGACATCGGCTGTTGTGCACCATGTGTTTGTTCTTCGAATGGCCAGGATTGGTAGCATAACCCAGTGATAGTTGCCGTGCAGGTAGCAAGTTTTGTCAAATAAAGTGAGTTCGTTGACCTGGCCGTAACATCAGCTGTCTTGCACTGCGGGATACCTACTTGCAATGGTCAGGATCGGTAGGATGACACAGTGACCCATTTTCGTCGAAGCAGGTTCATTTCTAGATGCATGGGTGAGTCTAATTTGAATCTTCTGTCAATCTTTTATAATTTAACGATGGCTGCAATTGATAGGTTTATTAGTCAATCGATTAATTGATTCTACACGAATAACGACTAATTTTAAGTTTATTCCTTCTTGAGGAATAACGAATAATTTGATATGGTTCTTAATTGGCTTATACCTTATTCGATATAACTTTTGGAAGTCGCCTCTTATTAGACCGAGCGACTTGTTTATTCGGCTCTATGGGGAGTTCTGGGACACCTGTAGACAATCGAGGCAGTTGCAGTTTGTACGCTGTTGAATACGGAATGGTTTGAACATTCCAGTTGTACTTTGAATTTTACTATTCGACATAGATTTAATATTGCATTTAGTTCTATTATTATTACGCTCGATTTTTAATTTAGTCTAACTCTTAGAGCTTGATTATTTCAATTTCTAGATACGCAATCTCAATTTTGAAGCTACTTTTTGTTACAATCGGTTACGTGCAGTGATGGTGGTGCCAAGTATGCAAAGGGTCGTGTACATTTGCGGAATACGACTACATGATGATGTTCTCTGACAATAATAACAGATTTCCGAAAACTGTGACACGACTTGCGTCAAAGATTGAATCACTGCATTCAAGCGAGTGGTGGACACGAGGAACATCCCTGGAATAATTAGTTTAGTGCAAATCGTGGAATCGTGATCCTCGTGTGCTGCAAATTTCTGTGTTGATGGATGTATTGTGAACAATCGAGGACGGGCCAATCGCATATTTGGTTTTTGGGAACAAAATTGAGTATTGAAGGCTGCCGTCACCCTTTTTACTTGATAATCCCATTGGGCGGGTTTCGATATGCCCATGTGGATTTTTACAAGTAAGCAGGTTGAATGCTATACATCGTAATGCGTGTGCCTTCTGAGTGCCAGATTTCATGGTTCCTGCGGCGTCGTAGCGAATGACTACCACTGAACGCAGCTGTTTGACTCGAGCCTCACGCGTCAGATTGCCCATCGGCAGGCGTTCGAACGCTGTTTTTTTAAACATCGATATCTCGTAAACAAAGTCTCAAACGGAAAATTGCCATTCATGATTTTCGCTTTATTTTGGCCTGTAGAATCACCCCTTAAAATATTTGCATACTGTTGCGTTACACCCTGTATACATTTTTTAAATATTCTATTAATACAATATGGGATCTTTCTAACGATCCGTTAGCCTGCGAATGAGAAGCCGTTGTTTTATACTGTTCTGTTTGAAATTTGCGAGCTATTTGTTTCATAAAGTTACTAGTGAAATTCGTTGCTTAGTCGGTGAGGATCACATTAGGTGCTCCGAAATAACATGAATTTTTTTATAAAAACGTCTGCTACTTCTTCTGTCGTAATCCCCTTGAGGGGGTGGGGGTACAAATAAAACAGTTAGTACATCCTGAATCGTTAAAATGTAAGAGTTCATCTTGGGAGAGACAGGCAAAGAACTAACAATATCTAAACCTATTTTATCAATTGTGCTCTGTTGTGTCGGTGAGGACCATTGGTAGTCGAGATTTGATTCGCACCAATTTCTTCCTCTGACATTGTAGGCAATTATTTACGTAGACACGTACTTATTCCTTTAATCCCTGCCAGTAGTAACTTTGTCGGATCCTTTTGATAGTTTTATTAACGCCTTCATGTTCGCCTATGGCCGATGAATGATTTTCCTCAATTATGCTAGGTCTTAGTATTTTATTCGTATATTTATTATTCGCTTATTCGTATATTTTCCTCATCGAGCCTGTTTCCAATTTCTGTGATGATAATTGCCCAGAGGAAGTCATCAATTCGAGATGTTTTGGCTATATTGAAGAACGTTAAGGATAGTTCGCATATGACGTCCTTGAGTGAGTCGAGTACTTCGTAGAATATGTCGGGTACCAGGGAAAGGTGGACCTTTTCTTTAATGGCAAGTCCTATGATCGTTTTACCTCTGTGTTTCAGGACTCGTGCTCTATCGAGGGTGAGATCTTTCCTGATAGGGAGGATTCCGTGAGTCAGTAAATTCCGTCCACCATCGACACCGGGTTGTCCGTCAGCTGCGAGGAAAACTACTAGTGGTCCTGGTCTAATACACAAGGGATCTCGGCTAGACAGCGGTATGTCGTCGTCGTTTCCGAGTAGCCCGGGAATGGAGTCTACTGATTCATGATCTGAAGAATCTCTATCCAATGAGTTATCCGGTTCAACTTCGCCGATGGTTGATTCTGGTTGCCTTTCCCTTGACGAATGTGGATTAGCACTGAAAAGTGATTCATCTGAGTTGTTTGTCCTGGGAGTTATTGAATCGTCAAGTTCTGCTGAGGGGTTTAATGGTCTGAACTCTTATCGGTCTCGACACGTGTTCACTGGGAGCGTCTGAGTCGGAATCGAAATTCGTTCTGTACCTTATCGGATAAACAGCATTTCCGGTATCAACCGCAGGGTTGCGCGAAAGGGCGTCTGCCACGCGATTACATTTCCCAGCTATATATCGGATGTCATAATCGTATTCTGCTAGTTTCAATCGCCAGCGCAGCAACCTTGATGTAGGGTCCTTTACATTATAGAGCAATACCAAAGGCTGGTGGTGAGTGTAAAAGGCAAACCGTTTGCCATATAGATACGATCAAAAATGATTAGTGCAATATATTATAGCTAAAAGATCTTTTTAGATGGTCGAGTAGTTAATTTTAGTAGTTCTTTTCCTTCGTGTGACTAAGTGAGTACCCCGCCAAGCGCGAATTCGGATGCGTCGGTGGTGAGATGGAATTTCTTTTCAAAATTCGGGAGTCGAAGTATAGGTTCAGTTGTTAGTTTATTTTTTATACAGGGTGTAACGTAAAAGGTGTAGGAGCCGGAAATGGCAGATTCCTGAGGCGAAACTGAACAACTTTTTCTTTTGCCAAAATGTCGGCTGAGGCTTTGTTTTTGAATTGTTAACGAAAAACACTGACCATTCAGAGCGCGCGTAGAGCCCGCGCTCAGGGACGGGCCACGGCGCGTCGTGCTAAGTAGCGACGTTCGACCGGCGCCCCGAACAGAACGCGCCGGTATAGCACGGAGCAAAAGTTAATGTCAAATTATTATTCATGAATGGAAATGAACTAAAATACTAACGAAATCAATTTGCCCTTATCAATTGAACGAAAAAGAATTAAAATAGACTGACTAACGAATGTATCAAGTACAACATACGTTAAATGTTAAACAATTCGCCAACAATTGAAATTAGACTTACCCGTTTCTCCAGAAATGAACCTGCTTCGACGAAAATGGGTCACTGTCCCTGGGCCATTGTACCGATCCTGACCACTGCAAGTAGGTATCCCGCAGTGCAGACAGCTGATGTTACGGCCGGGTCAGCGAACTCACTTCACCGAAAAAAATTTACTACACAGCCACTGTCACTGGGTCTCTACCGATCCTGACCGTTGGGGGTACTAATTCGGCGCGCACAACAGGTGATGTCGCGGCCAGGTAAGTGAACTCAGTTCGTTTAAGAAAATTTACCTCTTTCACTGCGCGGTCACTGTCACTTGTCACTTGAAGATTTCAATTTGTGCAAAGTCTATGTTTAATTAATTTGCGGCCCTGAAAAGGGCCGATTGATGATAAATAAGAACGATATTGTTCCTACGTTTTGAAATAATTGTGGCCCCAGAGGAGGGGCCGAATGGTGGCTCTGAAAAGGGCCGATTGATACTAATCGAGGAAGATATTATTCCTACGTATTGAAACAATTGTGGCCCCAGAAGAGGGGCCGAATGGTGGCCCTGAAAAGGGCCGATTTGCGTTACAGCAGAAGATGTTCTACGTGGCCACCGTTCGCTGCCAAGCACGCGCGAGCTCGCTTTGCAACATTCATTTGCACTTTGCGCAGTGTGTCGGTCGAAATAGCCGCCACGGCAGCGTGTACCCTGGAGACCACTTCTTCGCGGGATACAAGAGGTTGACGGTACACCTCATTCTGAAATAAATAATAAAAGAACAAAATGGTAAGCGAACGTACGTATAAATAAATATTTTTAAAGGAAGTAAGATAGAGTAAAACGTAAAAAGAAACGTACCTTCAAGTACCCCCATAAATAAAAGTCCAACGGATTCATATCCGGGGAGCGTGGGTGCCACGCAACAGCACCGCCGCGGCCAATCCACCTGTCCTGGAAGGTTTCGTTAAGATACGCACGGACATTTGCGCAGAAATGAGCGGGTGCCCCGTCATGTTGATAAAACATGCGCCTCCGAATCTCTAGTGGAATTTCTTCCAAGAGATTCGGAAGAGCATGTTCTAAAAATGATAAATATGACTGGCCGTCCAGTCTGTCGGGAAGAATGTACGGCCCGATGATAAAATCACCGCAAATGCCCGCCCATAAATTTATTGACCAGCGGTCTTGTGCTGCTCGTGTCCGAATCGCATGCGGATTCTGACTGTCCCACACGTGCGAGTTGTGGGCATTGAAGCACCCTTCCCTTGTAAAGAGGGCTTCGTCTGTCCACAAAACGTACGTGCAGAACGACGGTATCCGCTCGATTTCCCCCAACAGCCACCTCGAATACTCCATCCGTTGAACGAAGTCCTGGGGTTTTAAAGACTGCACCCGCACGTATTTGTACGGGTGCATCTTATCTTCTTGTAGAATGCGATGCACCGTCGTGTGGCTGAAACTGTAACCAAATGCAGAGATGTATTAGTAAGAGGAAAATTACATTTTGATTATAAAATTGTGATTTCTTTCACATTGCAACGTACCCCATTCTCCTGCTGATGTCGCGTGTGCTGACGGTAGCATCCCGGCGGACCTCTTCGAGTACTTCGTCCGACCGCGCCGTGGAAATTCGACGCGGCCGTCCACTATCACCCCTTTGCGGTTGTAGTGAGCCACTCGTTTGTAGGCGACTCTCCAATCGGCGAAAACACGCCGAAGACGGTTGGTCCTCGCCGGGATACTTTTCACGATACACCCGTGCAGCACTTTCTGCATTGCCCTCGCACTGCGCGTAAACGAAGAACATATTGTAATATGTTGCGTTGCTGCGCTCCGTATTCGACATCTTCGGTGTTGCCTCGTTGAAACCTCTGACAAAAATGTTTAGCAGTCAATTGCAGTTTTTCTTCCAGAAAGCACCCCCACCTACCCCACTACGTGTCCACATTTTTAGAAACAGTATCCGTATTCTTTAGAGGAGTGCAACATGGGGTTGCTTACCATTTCGAACTATCCCCACGTGTTCTTGAAAACAGACATTCCAATGACAACCGATAGCTGCGGCACTTGGAGTGAAGCGGACATCGACGTCCGGATTGCTCATTGTTACAAGCACTTTGTCTGGGTCCACGTAGCCCAAGCCCTTGCCATAAATTGTACGAAAGCAGAATAGCGCGGAGCTAATTGCCTTCGACGATTCTTAAAAATACGTTCTGAACAACCCGACCTACAGCATCGTTGCACGTGTGCTTGAAAATTGTGTGGAAAATATTCGACGCTGCGTCGACACTGCTTCTCAAAAACAGATAGCGAGCTGCTCGTCCGCAGGCAACCCCCTGCTGCGGTTTACATTATTCGCTGATCCCGTGGGCTGCGTACATTGTCGAGTGATCAGCAAATCGCAAACTGATTAAGTCTCCCACATACTTTATAGGAACCGTTCTTGTGTACAATAATGCACAATTGTGCACCTCACTCAGTATGCTCAGTATCATGCATCAGCGAACGTTACAGCCAGCTACAATTGTGTGGTGCACAATTGTGCATTATTGTACACAAGAACGGTTCCTATAAAGTATGTGGGAGACTTAATCAGTTTGCGATTTGCTGATCACTCGACAATGTACGCAGCCCACGGGATCAGCGAATAATGTAAACCGCAGCAGGGGGTTGCCTGCGGACGAGCAGCTCGCTATCTGTTTTTGAGAAGCAGTGTCGACGCAGCGTCGAATATTTTCCACACAATTTTCAAGCACACGTGCAACGATGCTGTAGGTCGGGTTGTTCAGAACGTATTTTTAAGAATCGTCGAAGGCAATTAGCTCCGCGCTATTCTGCTTTCGTACAATTTATGGCAAGGGCTTGGGCTACGTGGACCCAGACAAAGTGCTTGTAACAATGAGCAATCCGGACGTCGATGTCCGCTTCACTCCAAGTGCCGCAGCTATCGGTTGTCATTGGAATGTCTGTTTTCAAGAACACGTGGGGATAGTTCGAAATGGTAAGCAACCCCATGTTGCACTCCTCTAAAGAATACGGATACTGTTTCTAAAAATGTGGACACGTAGTGGGGTAGGTGGGGGTGCTTTCTGGAAGAAAAACTGCAATTGACTGCTAAACATTTTTGTCAGAGGTTTCAACGAGGCAACACCGAAGATGTCGAATACGGAGCGCAGCAACGCAACATATTACAATATGTTCTTCGTTTACGCGCAGTGCGAGGGCAATGCAGAAAGTGCTGCACGGGTGTATCGTGAAAAGTATCCCGGCGAGGACCAACCGTCTTCGGCGTGTTTTCGCCGATTGGAGAGTCGCCTACAAACGAGTGGCTCACTACAACCGCAAAGGGGTGATAGTGGACGGCCGCGTCGAATTTCCACGGCGCGGTCGGACGAAGTACTCGAAGAGGTCCGCCGGGATGCTACCGTCAGCACACGCGACATCAGCAGGAGAATGGGGTACGTTGCAATGTGAAAGAAATCACAATTTTATAATCAAAATGTAATTTTCCTCTTACTAATACATCTCTGCATTTGGTTACAGTTTCAGCCACACGACGGTGCATCGCATTCTACAAGAAGATAAGATGCACCCGTACAAATACGTGCGGGTGCAGTCTTTAAAACCCCAGGACTTCGTTCAACGGATGGAGTATTCGAGGTGGCTGTTGGGGGAAATCGAGCGGATACCGTCGTTCTGCACGTACGTTTTGTGGACAGACGAAGCCCTCTTTACAAGGGAAGGGTGCTTCAATGCCCACAACTCGCACGTGTGGGACAGTCAGAATCCGCATGCGATTCGGACACGAGCAGCACAAGACCGCTGGTCAATAAATTTATGGGCGGGCATTTGCGGTGATTTTATCATCGGGCCGTACATTCTTCCCGACAGACTGGACGGCCAGTCATATTTATCATTTTTAGAACATGCTCTTCCGAATCTCTTGGAAGAAATTCCACTAGAGATTCGGAGGCGCATGTTTTATCAACATGACGGGGCACCCGCTCATTTCTGCGCAAATGTCCGTGCGTATCTTAACGAAACCTTCCAGGACAGGTGGATTGGCCGCGGCGGTGCTGTTGCGTGGCACCCACGCTCCCCGGATATGAATCCGTTGGACTTTTATTTATGGGGGTACTTGAAGGTACGTTTCTTTTTACGTTTTACTCTATCTTACTTCCTTTAAAAATATTTATTTATACGTACGTTCGCTTACCATTTTGTTCTTTTATTATTTATTTCAGAATGAGGTGTACCGTCAACCTCTTGTATCCCGCGAAGAAGTGGTCTCCAGGGTACACGCTGCCGTGGCGGCTATTTCGACCGACACACTGCGCAAAGTGCAAATGAATGTTGCAAAGCGAGCTCGCGCGTGCTTGGCAGCGAACGGTGGCCACGTAGAACATCTTCTGCTGTAACGCAAATCGGCCCTTTTCAGGGCCACCATTCGGCCCCTCTTCTGGGGCCACAATTGTTTCAATACGTAGGAATAATATCTTCCTCGATTAGTATCAATCGGCCCTTTTCAGAGCCACCATTCGGCCCCTCCTCTGGGGCCACAATTATTTCAAAACGTAGGAACAATATCGTTCTTATTTATCATCAATCGGCCCTTTTCAGGGCCGCAAATTAATTAAACATAGACTTTGCACAAATTGAAATCTTCAAGTGACAAGTGACAGTGACCGCGCAGTGAAAGAGGTAAATTTTCTTAAACGAACTGAGTTCACTTACCTGGCCGCGACATCACCTGTTGTGCGCGCCGAATTAGTACCCCCAACGGTCAGGATCGGTAGAGACCCAGTGACAGTGGCTGTGTAGTAAATTTTTTTCGGTGAAGTGAGTTCGCTGACCCGGCCGTAACATCAGCTGTCTGCACTGCGGGATACCTACTTGCAGTGGTCAGGATCGGTACAATGGCCCAGGGACAGTGACCCATTTTCGTCGAAGCAGGTTCATTTCTGGAGAAACGGGTAAGTCTAATTTCAATTGTTGGCGAATTGTTTAACATTTAACGTATGTTGTACTTGATACATTCGTTAGTCAGTCTATTTTAATTCTTTTTCGTTCAATTGATAAGGGCAAATTGATTTCGTTAGTATTTTAGTTCATTTCCATTCATGAATAATAATTTGACATTAACTTTTGCTCCGTGCTATACCGGCGCGTTCTGTTCGGGGCGCCGGTCGAACGTCGCTACTTAGCACGACGCGCCGTGGCCCGTCCCTGAGCGCGGGCTCTACGCGCGCTCTGAATGGTCAGTGTTTTTCGTTAACAATTCAAAAACAAAGCCTCAGCCGACATTTTGGCAAAGGAAAAAGTTGTTCAGTTTCGCCTCAGGAATCTGCCATTTCCGGCTCCTACACCTATTACGCTACACCCTGTATATTCAAAAGATTTCTGTTGTTGTTCTCCCCATACAAATGCAACAGCTTCTTTCAGCAAACCAGTGAGTGGCCTTGCTTCCTTAGAAAAGTCAGGCATTAACCACCTTTTTTTTGAGTGAGGAAAATCCGGCATAGGACACCCCACAATTACGAGGGGAATTGCGGATTAGTGTCGAACTCTTACCCACTAAAAACCTCACTGTATCCAGAATCTCGGCGCAGCTACCGCGTGGGGACAGGTACTCCAGGGGAATTCGTCTGCACTCCACCGCTTGCGCTCCATCCTCCCCAAGCTCGGTGTGGCTGCCCCCCCCCCCCGCCAGCGGAGGGCAAACCGGGAGGGGAAGGGGCCTTCATCTCCCCGACCGCTTCCACCCTACAAACTTGGTCGTACGAAGGTTTTTTTTTTTTAACGTGTGAGAAAATCTGCTAACAGACGCACCTGCTTGCTGGGGGACAAGACGGAGCAGTGTGGGGCTTTACCCACTAAAAACTCACACGGTGTCCTTCCTCGGCGCTCTGCGGCAGAGCCGCGGGTACTCTTTCGAACTCTTCACGCGACTCCGCCTAGCGCCATGCCCTTGAGAGGGCATCTCCCGGGAAGGGCAGGTGGTCGTCCCTCCCGTGCCGCCCAACTCCGCCGCGCCACCGGACACAAACGACGCGGCACACCTCGGGGACTGCCAGGTGTTGTAGACAGTCCCCCGGAACCGCAGGTGGCGGCGGACGCCGTGTCTCTGCGGTCTCTTGCGACCGACCGCACCTTCGCTCGATGAGCCGCGGATTTACCGGCCGGTCGCGGCAGCGTTGCCTAACGGGGGGTACTGTGGACACCCCCCATTCGCTGGCACCGCTGCCGACCTCCGGGTGGAGGGTCATCGCGGGCGGATGTTACACCCGCTCGCCTCCACCACACCTCCCACCCCTTTTAGTCGCCTCTTACGACAAGCAGGGGCTACTGTGGACGTATTCTTTCTCCCCGAGCCACAGGGATAGGCCGTACGAAGCTGCCTTGAGCGAGTGGTTGGCACTCGGTTCGCACTTTTCGATCGGACACTGATCGAAAAGCGCGTCTTCCCGTCGTGTTTACTGGTTTCCAGGACCCCCGTGCCTTCCACCCTGCCTCACTTGGGAGCTGGGGGAGCTATACAGGGCGTAACGTAAAAGGTGTAGGAGCCGGAAATGGGATATGCCTGAGGCGAAACCGAACAACTTTTTCCTTTGCCAAAATGTCGTCTGAAGCTTTGTTTTTTAATTGTTAACGAAAAACACTGAGCAATCAGAGCGCGCGTAGAGTCCGCGCTCAGGGACGGTCCACGGCGCGTCGTGCTAGGTAGCGACATTCGACCGGCGCCCCGAACAGTACGCGCCAGTATAGCACGGAGCAAAAGTTAACATCGAATTATTCATTATTCCTGAATGGAAATTATCTGAAATATAAATGAAATTAATTTGCCGTTATCAATTGATCAAAAACGTATTAGAACGGACTAACTAACGTGTCTATCAAGTACAACATCCATTAAATTTTAAACAATTCGCCAACAATTAAAATTAGACTTATCTAATTGATAAGTGGTACTTGATAGACACGTTAGTTCTAATACTTTTGCTCTTCTGGCATGTCGCTTCCTCCGGCGTGCCGTACTCGCGGCAGGGGGGTGGGGGGATTCGGCCCTTGCTGTTTCCTCCTTTCTTGGTACATTCTCGAACTGGACTCAGCGGTAGGTGTTTTGTGTTTTTACTGTCCGAGGGATTTTTTCCGTTTTTTGGTGGAATCATGTGAGGAGATCTCTCGCTTCTGCCTTATCCTTCGTTTCCCTCTTTCTCACTCCTTCCTCTCAATCTCCTCCTCCCCAACCGGTTCGCTCGTCTACACTCCTCTTTTGCTGGGACCCCGGGGGGGGGGGGGGCGCCGCCTCCCGCGCTCCTGTGGTTTGATCACGCGAGGGGGGAATAGAAATTATCATTGCGTGCTTTAGCTAGTTTGCATGCTTTCCGGCGTTCCCTTGCCTATATCTTCTTATCGTGCCTGAATACTTTTGTAGATTTCCCGTACTTACCTTCGCGCCGACTTACCTGTTCTTACCGTTTTTGCTTGTCCCTCCCTTACCAGTGTCGGCGTCCTCGCCTCCCTCTTCCACCCTAATTCGTGCTGGTTTTGCTGTTCGCGCGCGGGTGGTTGGCTGGCCCTAGGCCCTGGCTCGTTTCTGTTCTCGCTCCTTCTTTCATTGCTGCTTTCCGCCCCAGCTTTAGTCGACGCTATTGTTGTCGTTGCTGCCACCGTCGTCGTCGCCGGTTCCGCCTCTGACGTTTACCGCAGGCTCTCCCGTTGTGCCGTCTTTGTGGTTTCCCTGTCATCCGCGCTCGGGTGGTTCGCGGGGAGTTGCGGTGCAGGTTGCTCCTGCTGGCCGCTCCTCGGGCATGGGGACGACGCATTTCGCGGCAACGGAGCTGTAAGCAGCTCGTCGTGCTGTCTCCCTTTGTTTTTTGGTGCAGCGCAGCTCCTCCCGCCGAACCTGTGGTCGATCGGTCTACCAGCCACTTTGCATACTGCGCAGCTCGGCCGGTTTTTGCATTCGCTCGCGTGGTGGCCTGGGTTTACGCACACGTAGCATAGGCCTGTTCTGTCCGTATCAGCATTACATTGTTCCCACGTGAGAGGGTCCACCCTCGCCGCCAACCACCCAATCATTATTTTGCCCACTCGGGCTACTATTCTGCCAGCTGTTATTGGGCATTGCACCCACACGGTACCTAAGCCGGCCACGCGTTTTATCGCTCCGGCCCGCACCTCGGATGGGTCACAGCGTCCCAGCTCCGCGATCTTCCTCGCGATTTCTTCCTCGGTTACCGAGTCCTTTATCCCTCTAATTCTCAATTCTATCTTTTTACAGGAACACCCTGGCCCCCGTACCTGCCAGTACGGCCTCCATTCGTTTGGCCAGCTCGTTTCCATTCCTGTCGCTCACCTGTTCGGGGATTTGCAATAGCAGACCCCCGGTGATCGTTCTCTTTGGCTGGATTTCATCTATCTCGATCTCGGATAGGTTCACCCCTTCCCTCGTCATTCCACATCACCTCCGCGTAGGTTCTCCCCGATGCGAAGGGAATCGTTAATGCCACCGCCGCGTACCTCGGCGGTCGCAGGATTCTCCTTCCATTGTCTTCTCGTTGTTGTTGCCGCTTTTGTGTCGGGTTTTCCCCTTTATGAGGGGCGTCCCTTTCTCCCTTCGCGGCACCCCTCCGTTCTTTGTCGCTGGCCACTCGGGTCCAAGGAGCGTCGTCCCTGTTCCCGCGCTTTTCGGCAAAGTGTTTCTCCCCTCGTCTGTCGCGAGTACACCCGCGCGTTTTTTCCGCGCTTGCGGTTTCCTGCTCCAACTTACCTCGGCCCTTTGCGGAGCGTACCTCTCCTCCAAGACCGGCGTTGATGCCGGTCTTCTTGCCATCGGGCTTCCTTCTTTCTTTGTCGTCGCCTTTGCGCCCCTTGTCCATCCGGGCTGCGGTGCCTCTCCGTATACGGTCCAGCCTGGCACCGCTCCGCAAGCTGGCACTATTGTGCCCGCTGCTGCTTCGTCCGGTGTACTCCATCCTGAATCCTTCCCTTGTTATTTGGCTGACACTACCTATTCGCACACTCTCACTACCGTTGCCTCTGTACGGCTCGATTTCGCGCACAGTGGCTGGCGATTCGGTTACACTCTGCTGGATAATCTCGTCACACTTCGATTTGCTAGATTCTTCGCTTACTTCTCTTGCGTTCGCGTCGCACACGACTATTTTCGCACTTGGAGTTGCTCGCCTGGATTCTATGATCGAAAATCTGGCATGAACCTCCTATAATAACCTGCCAATCCCAAAAATTCCATAATATTTTTCGGTGTACGTGGTTATGGGTATTTCGACAATACGATTATTTGGGGGGGGGGGTCTAATTTCACTCCGGTTAAAATATGGCCTAAATAGATTACTTCTTTTGCAAGAATTGACATTTGCTGGGTTGTAATTTCAAATTCGCTTGTCTTAAACGATCTGCAAGTTTGCGAATTTTAATTTTGTGCTCTTGAAGTGAGCTAGCGTAGATGGCAGTATCATCCAAATATACAAGTATCTCGGACCCTTATAATCCAGATAAAACGCAGTCCATGAGGCGTTGGAAAATAGCCTGGGCAACACGCAAAACGAACGGCATTCTCGTGAATTCGTAATGCCCATGTGGTGTAGGATATGCTGTTTTAGGCGCATGATCCGGTCGCATCGGGAGTTGGTGAAACCCAGAGGCGAGATGTAGTACGGAAAAGTATTTCGCTCCTCCGAGTTGATCTAATATATCAGCAATATTTGGAAGCGTTTAAGCATCTGCCACGGTTTTTTGATTGAGTTGACGATAGTCGATCACCAATCTCCATTTCTTTTCTCCGTTAGGATCCGGTTTTTTTGGTACAATCCAAATAGGGGATTTATAAGGGTATGTAGAGGGCTTTATTATTTTTTGAACTACAAGGTTACTTAGTTGCTTTTAAATCTCCCCTTTATGAATAGGGCGAAGACGATATTGTTTCGTGGATACTAGGGTCGGGTCAGTGGTATGAATCTCGTGCATAATAGCGTCAGTGTGTCCTAGGCAGTCTTCGGGTAAATGAAATAAATCTTGATGTTCAATAATTATATCCTTAACGTGTCCTCTCTTCCCTTCGTTTAAATAATTTAGGGAAATTAAGTCGGATATAGCTTCAACTCTTTTTCTTGTAGATTGAAATGCAAAATCTCCTTGGTCCTGTACATTTGGTTTCTCCTCCTGGCACTTCCTTATTCATCCAAGGAAAACGGAATTTGAATCTGGGGTGCGGATCTTTGTGTCCGTTTGTTGCGCGGATTTTTCCTGATTGCGGAAATTGAATGAGGGAATGGGCTGGTCGGCCTTTTCTGGGCTCATCGTGACCTCGAACTGTATCGGGGCCACGGCTTCTTCGAGGTTTTCAAGTCCAGTGAGTCAAATTTTCCAAGTTCCTTTCGTCAAATTCTTCCAGGTTCACCGTAGGGGTTTTGATTGTTACTTCATACTCGTTCGTGTTGATTACGTTTAATTCAATTTCATCTTGTGTGTTACGCACCAAAGTGTTACCAGCGAATTATCCAGGTCCTAATTCAAGCTTAGGAACGTAACCTTCGTTTAATTGAGGGAGGGGGGTTATACTTATACAAGAAATTGAGGAGGACATCCTTGGAGATAAAGTTATACTGTTGCTATCATGGAAAGGGATTCATGTGTCGTGTATCCTAATTTGGTCGTCTTTTAAATCTATAAACGTTTCTGCTTCCTTCATTGATTTTGCCCCTACTATCATTTGTAGTTGTATCGGGAAGTCGTCGCTGACGACATGGGATACTATAGATCGACCAAATAAATAAATGTTGACTGACCGTAACGTATATACTGCAGGATATAAATGTTTGGCTGTTAGGCACGTATGTCGCGGAGTATCGATGAGACAGGACGTTTGGGAATCGCTGCGAAGAGTGAATGATGTGCGTAAGGTAAATCTTGCGTGCAAGGTTCGGGGAATGCACGTGGAGCGTAGAGTGCATGGGTTGTGCGTGGCTGAAATGTGGCACGTGGCAAAAGATCTCACCGACACTGTAATTGCTGCTTTTACTTTCAGTAAAATAAGAGTTAAGTTCTAAGACGCAAAGCTCGTGAGTTACTAACTGCTCGAGAACAAGACAACGAAATTGCCGAACGTGAAACAGTGTATTTAGCAGTAGCAGCGGCCATATGGAGCCCCTTCAAAGTTAAAAACAATAGACCCCTTTCGGGGCAACCAATTATTCATACGTGGGAACAACGTATTCCGTAAATTCAAATCTTGAAGAGTAAACTGACAGTGATCGTGCAATGATGGAAATTTTGTGAAACGAAGTTCTTTCACTGTTCCAACCGAGACATCGGCTGTAGTGCACCATGTGCTTGTTCTTTGATTGGCAAGGATCGGTAGAATAACCCAGTGATAGTTGTCGTGCAGGTAGTAGGTTTTGTCAAATAAAGTGAGTTCGCTGACCTGGCCGTAATATCAGCTGTCTTGCACTACGGGACACCTACTGGCAATGGTCAGGATCGGTAGGATGACACAGTGACCTATTTTCGTCGAAGCAGATTCATTTTTGGAGAAACGGGTAAGTCTAATTTTAATTGTTGGCGAATTGTTTAAAATTTAACGTACATTGTACTTGATAGACACGTTAGTTAGTCCGTTCTAATACTTTTTTGTTCAATTGATAACGGCAAATTAATTTCATTTATATTTTAGTTAATTTCCATTCGAGAATAATCAATAATTCGATGTTAACTTTTGCTCCGTGCTATACCGGCGCTATTATTCGGGGCGCCGGTCGAACATCGCTAATTAGCACGACGCGCCGTGGCCCGTCCCTGAGCGCGGGCTCTACGCGCGCTCTGAATGGCCAGTGTTTTTCGTTAACAATTCAAAAACAAAGCCTCAAACGACATTTTGGCAAAGGAGAAAGTTGTTCAGTTGCGCCTCAGCAATCTCCCATTTCTGGCTCCTACACCCTTTACGTTACACCCTGCATATTATTGAACAGTTACAGTCTTCACATACCAACTCGCTATTTACAAAAGAGGGGGAATCTCGCAGGCTCGCACGGCCGGGATACTGACGGTTGGACGTATGGCCAAATCTCCAGCCAGCTAGGGTGGTATTCGTTATCTCTGGCGATTCCTGTGCGAAGGTTCCGATAGCGTGTAGGGGCTAAGCCAGGTCCACAGCTCGACCTCCAGGCTCGCCCGCTGCAGTGCTACCGCTGCCTCGAGAAGGGGAACGTGAGGCAGCAGTGCACTGCGACAGTGAACCGTTCGGGTCGCTGTTACATGTGCGGCGACCCCGGCCACAGGTCGAGCCAGTGCTCGGCGCCCCCCAAGTGTCCGGTCTGTTCACAGGCTGGGGAGTAAGACCTGCACTCCCCCGGCCCGGAGGACCGCTCTCCGCCAACATTCTCCATCCTCCAGGCCAACATTAACCACTCGGCCAGGGCACAGGACGTCCTTTGTCAGACCCTGGCCGAGTGGGGCGTTGGGCTTGTCGTCGTCGCGGAGCCATATAGGGTCCCGTCGCACACCAGCTGGTTGGGCGACGCGGATGGCTCTGTGGCGACGGTCTGGGGCGACCAGCCGGGATGCCCGCCTTGCGCATTGATCAAGCGAGGGCGGGGATACATGGCCGTGAGCTGGGGGGACCTCGCGGTGGTGGGCGTTTACGCCACACCCCGCTGGACTCTCGCGTCGTTCAAGGCGTTTCTGCGCGCGGTGGGGAGTTGCGTCACCCGACTCCTGCCGCGCGCGACCCTCGTCCTGCGGGACTTTAACGCCCACGCCGTAGCGTGGGGCTCCCCGGGGACCGACGCGAGGGGCGAGGCCGTGCTCGACTGGGCGGCGGAATTGGAGCTCCGGCTGCTTAACCGGGGCTCCGTCAGCACGTGCGTGCGGCCCCAGGGGGAGTCCATAGTGGACCTCTCCTGGGCTTCTCCAGCTGCCGCGCGCTGTGTTGCTGGTTGGAGGGTGGCCGAAGAGGTGGAATCGCTTAGTGACCACCTCTACGTCAAGATCGACGTGTCGGCCGCCCTTCCCCGCCGCCCGGTGGGGTCCCCCCCGGCCTCGGAGGTGGGAGTTGGCCCGCCTCGACGAGGACGCGCTGATGGCGGCCGCCCTCGCGCTGACCTGGCCCGAACACCCGGCCGGGCCGGTCGTCGACGCCGCTGCGGAGGCGGACAGGCTCCGGGATGACTTGGCGGCGTTGTGCGACGCCGCCATGCCCCGGGCTGCGCCTTCCGCCCGCCGTTCCACTTACTGGTGGAGCGCCGGGATCGCCGAACTGCGGTCTCGGTGCGCCCGGGCTCGCCGAATGCTCCAGCGCGCCCGGAGACGGCGGAGGCGCGACGAAGCGAGGGTGGCCGAGCTGTATGAAGGCTACCGCGAGGCCAAGGTGGCCCTCCAGCTGGCCATCAGGGAGGCCAAGTCCAGGGCTTGGAGCGAGCTCCTCGGCTCTCTGCACCGCGACCCGTGGGGGCGCCCATACAGGATCGTGATGGGACGATTGCGACCCTGGGCGCCCCCCGTGACGCAGAGCGTGGACCCCCAAACCGTCGCCGGGATCGTGGACGCGCTATTCCCCCTCTCGGGGGTGGCGTCTGCACCCGGTGTGGCGGACCCGACCATCTGGTCCGCCGACCTGGGGGTCACGGAGGAGGAGCTGGCCGAGGCGATGAAACGCCCCCGGAGACGGCGTCCCCGGCCGCGCCCTGGTCTTGGCCCAGCGCGTCCTCGGCCCTCGCCTCAGCAGCCTGTTCGACGGCTACCTGAGCGCGGGGGTGTTTCCACCTCGGTGGAAAGAGGCGAGACTGGTCCTCGTCCGAAAGGAGGGTAGGCCCGCGAATTCTCCCTCCGCATACCGGCCGATATGTTTGCTGGATGAGGCGGGGAAGCTGTTCGAGCGCGTGCTCGCTTCCCGCCTCTCCAGCCACCTGTCGGAGGTTGGTCCCGACCTGGCCGAGTCCCAGTTCGGTTTCCGACGGGAGCGCTCCACGGTGGATGCTGTTTGCCGTGTGAGGGCCCTCGCAGACTCGGCCACCGCCCGGGGCAGGGTGGCGTTGACAATAAGCATAGATATTGTCAACGCTTTCAATTCCCTGCCCTGGGCGAAGATACGGGAGGCACTCGAACATCACAACGTGCCTCCCTATCTCGGGAATGTCATCCGGGACTATCTATCCGACAGGTGGATAGAGTACACCGGCCGGTACGAAGTCATCCGGAGGGAGGTCCGGTGCGGCGTCCCGCAGGGTTCGGTCCTCGGGCCGATCCTGTGGGACATGGCCTACGATGCCGCACTGCGGGCCGCCCTGACCGCGGGCGCGAGCGTCACCTGCTACGCAAATGACACGTTGGTGATCGCCTGCGGGCGGGACTGGACGGGGACGGTCCGCCTCGCCGAGGTGGCCGTGGCAGCCGTCGTAGTTGCGATCCAGGATTTGGGGCTGGAGATTGCTCCCCAGAAGACCGAGGCGGTTTGGTTCTACAAACGTGCCGGTCTGGGAGACCTCCCCCCCCCCCCCCCCCTTCACCTGTTGGGGAGGCCCATGTCCGTGCGGTGGCCGACATACCATATCTCGGCCTCCGCCTGGACGGAGTGTGGCGTTTCGACGTACACTTCGACCGCCTCGTCCCCCGAGTCGAGCGGGCAGCGGCGGCCCTAGGCCGCATCTTGCCCAACCTCTGGGGGCCGGACGAGAGGATCCGCCGGCTGTACGTGGGAGTCGTGCGGTCTATGATCCTTTACGGATCGGCCGTTTGGTCGGACGACCTGGTGGCCAGCCGACGCAGCCTAGCTGCGCTGCGTCGGATCCAGCGGCGGCTGACCATTAGAGTCGTCTGGGGATACCGCACGATATCCTACGCGGCGGCCCTCGCTCTGGCGGGGACCGTGCCCTTCGAGCTGCTGGCGGTGGGAGACGCCGAAGTCTTTCGGTCCCTCCGCCAAG
Source organism: Holcopasites calliopsidis (assembly GCA_023838395.1). NCBI lineage: Eukaryota > Metazoa > Arthropoda > Insecta > Hymenoptera > Apidae > Holcopasites > Holcopasites calliopsidis. Next base: position 19,072 of record JALHAQ010000114.1, read on the forward strand.
AACGCGAGCAGGGCGCGGACCTGTCGGCGTCCGCGGTCGAGGGCCTCCGGCGCCGAATCCGGAAGCGCTTTCGCGCGAAATGGCGCCGCCGCATGCTGACGGACGGCGGCGCCGCGAAGCGCGCTGTGGGGGCGGTCTTGGCCAATTTCGATCTCTGGCTGGACCGTCCCCACGGGAGGATGACCTTTCGGTTAACGCAGGTGCTCACCGGGCATGGTTGCTTCGATGAGTACCTACACCGGATCGGCGCCGAGGCGACGACGGCCTGCCACGAGTGTGGCGCCGACCGGGACGACGCGCAGCATACGTTGGAATTTTGTCCAGCGTTCGACGAGCGGCGCGCCGTCCTGTTCGGCCAGATCGGCCCCGACCTCTCGCTGCCAGCTGTCATCGCGGTCATGCTGGCCAGCGAGGGGTCTTGGAACACTGTGGCCTCCTTCTGCGGGGACGTCATGTCCCGGAAGGAGGCCTCGGAGCGGGAGCGGGAACGCACAGATCCCGCTCGCCGAGCGAGAGGAAGGAGGGGCAGAAGACGCACGAACATCCGCGCCGCCTCTCCTCCCAGGCCGCATCAGGCGGCCTAGTAGGGGGATCGGTGCGTTCCCCCTGCTATCCCTGTGGCTCGGAGAGAAAGAATACGTCCACAGTAGCCCCTGCTTGTCGTAAGAGGCGACTAAAAGGGGTGGGAGGTGCTGTGGAGGCGAGCGGGTGTAACACCTGCCCGCGATGTCCATCCACCCAGAGGTCGGCAGCGGTGGCTGGCAATGAGGGGGGGAGTCTACACTGCCCCCCGTTAGGCGCCGCTGCCGCGACCGGCCGGTAAATACGCGGCTCTTCGAGCTAAGGTGCGGCCAGTCGGCAGGGACGCGGCGTCCGCCGCCACCTGCGGTCCCGGGGGACTGCCGGCAGTCGGGGTGGGGGCCCCGACTGTCCACAACACCTGGCGGTCCCCCGAGGTGTGCCGCGCCGTTTGTGTCCGGCGGCCCCGGGAGGTGCCCTCTCAAGGGCATGGCGCTAGGCGGGGTCGCGCGAAGAGTTCGCAAGAGTACCCGCGACCCCGCCGCAGAGCGTCAAGGAAGGACACCTTGCGGTTTTTAGTCGGTGCGAGTCCGACACTGCCCCGGCTGACCCGCATTTGAGCCGGGGCGTGCATAATGCGTTTTCCGCACGTTAAGAAAAAAAAAGGGCCATGGGGATTTGGTGAAAGTCGTTAGCCATATCTAAGACGGAGAAATATTTTGCGCCTCCGAGTCGATGAAGAACGTCCGAGATTCTGGGTAATGGAAACCGGTCGTCTATTATTTTTGCGTTCAATTTCCTGAAGTCGATTACCATTCGCCAGCGATTATTTCCATCCGAATCTGGTTTTTTAGGTACGACCCAAAGGGTCGAATTGTATGGAGAATTCGATGGTTGAATTATCCGTAATTCTTCTAGGCTTAAGACTTGCTTTCGAATTTCCTGCTCTTGATCCCATGAGAATGGGTATTGTCGAGTGAAAACAGGAGTCCTGTCTGTTAACAGAATATGATGCATTGCCGCGTCAGTCTTCCCCAATAGGTCCTCGGGTATAAAAAATCTATCCATTTGCTACGCACGTGTTCTAATCGTAGGCATTGCATTATAGCGCTTAATCTTCTCTTAAGAGGCTGTTCTATAATTTTATAATCGCCGAGATCTCCATTTACGTCCTCAAGAAGTTGCTCGTCGGAGAGCGGGGTCGGTGGGCTGCCTGTCTCGCATTTCGACTCTGCTTGGTCAGCGGTGTAGTAATCCGCACTACTACCTAATGTAAGAAGCCCCGTCAAATAATCTGGTGTAGCTCTTTTATAATCATTTTGAATTGCTAGTGCCCTTTCTATTTCTTCTATGTTTGAAAAAATTATGGGACTAGCTTGATTTTCTGGTCTAAGGATTGCCATATGATAATATGAAATTAGGGCTCTTTCTTGCAGGAGGTACGGATTTCCTAGGAGGCCCGCGACCTTTTCCGGCAAATTCGGATGATGCACTATATGCAGTATGGTCGGGCTACCGCTTATATAAACACGGACAGCTTCGCGCGTGAGGAGCTCGCCTTTTATACCTTCTATGGTTAATTGTTCCCTGGTTAATCTGTGTATTCCCGGGTTGATAACGCTTGATTTAATCAAATTTAAAGCTGATCCAGAATCAATCATGAACTCCCCGTGTCCATTGATTGGGTCCCCCCCCCCAGTTTTCTTTTTTTTTAACGTGCGGAAAATGCATTATGCACGCCCGGCTCAAATGGGGGTGAGCCGGGGCAGTGTCGGACTCGCACCTACTAAAAACAGCACGGTGTCCTTCCTCGGCGCTCTGCGGCGGGGTCGCGAGTCCTCTTGCGAACTCTTCGCACGACCCCGCCTAACGCCATGCCCTTGAGAGAGCACCTCCCGGGAGGGGCAGGTGGTCGTCCCCTCCCGTGCCTACCGACTCTGCCGCGCCACCGGACACAAACGGCGCGGCACACCTCGGGGGACCGCCAGGTGTTGTAGACAGTCGGGGCCCCCATCCCGACTGCCGGCAGTCCCCCGGGACGGGCCGCACCTTAGCTCGAAGAGCCACGGATTTACCGGCCGGTCGCGGCAGCGGTGCCCAACGGGGAGTATTGCAGATACCCTCCATTCTCTGGCACCGCTGCCGATCTCCGGGTGGAGGGTCATCGCGGGCGGGTGATGCACTCTCTCGCCTCCACCGCACCTCCCACCCCTTTTAGTCACAACTTACGACAAGCAGGAACGGAACGCATCAATCCCCGTACTGGGCCGCCTGGTGCGGCCCGGGAGGAGGGGCGGCGCGGATGGTCGCGCGACTTCTGCCCCTCCTCCCTCTCGCTCGGCGGGCGGGGTCGGTGCGTTCCCGCTCCCGCTCCGCGGCCTCCTTCCGGGACATGACTTCCTCGCAGAAGGAGGCCACAGCGCTTCAAGACCTCTCGCTGGCCAGCATGACCACGACGACAGCTGGCAGCGAGAGGTCGGGGCCGATCTGGCCGACCAGGACGGCGCGCAGCGAGTCGAACGCTGGGCAAAACTCCAACGTATGTTGCGCGTCGTCCCGGTCAGCGCCACACTCGTGGCAGGCCGTCGTCGCCTCGGCGCCGATCCGGTGCAGGTACTCGCCGAAGCACCCGTGTCCGGTGAGCACCTGCGTTAGCCGAAAGGTCAACACGGCGCGCGGCAGCTGGAGAGGCCCAGGAGAGGTCCACTATGGACTCCCCCTGGGGCCGCACGCACATGCTGACGGAGCCCCGGTTGAGCAGCCGGAGCTCCAATTCCGCCGCCCAGTCGAGCAGGGTCTCGCCCCTCGCGTCGGTCCCCGGGGAGCCCCACGCCGTGGCGTGGGCATTAAAGTCCTCCAGGACGAGGGTCGCGCGCGGCAGGAGTCTGGTAACGCAACTCCCTACCGCGCGCAGAAACACCTCGAACGACTCGAGTGTCCATCGGGGCGGGGTATAAACGTCCACAACCGCAAGATCCCCCCAGCTCACGGCCAGGTATCCCTGCCCTCGCTCGATCAATGCGCGAGCCATCCGCGTAGCCCAACCAACTGGCGTGCGACGGGACCCTATATGGCTCCGCGACGACGGCAAGCCCAACGCCCCACTCGGCTAGGGTCTGACAAAGGATGTCCTGTGCCCTGACCGAGTGGTTAATGTTGGCCTGGAGGATGGAGAATTTTGCTAAGTGTCCATAGCCTCCTCCAGGCCGGAACCCTCTCGGGGTGTTGGCGGAGAGGGCTCCGCGTTGGGCTTCTCAGCCGCTGGGACGGCATTCGGGGCAGGGGCGGGCGCCGCTTGACTGGGTCCCCTATGTTAACGTAAACTCGCGGACAAGGGGCGCGGTCTGTATCTGCGCATAATTCTCGGGTTTCGTCTTTTTTTACTATTGAAGAGAGAGAGAGAGCGAGAGAGAGAGAGAGATAGAGCGCTCGTTTCGACCTGAATTTACGATCGAGCGCGGTTGGAGTTTAACTTATCGCGTTCCAATGACCGCATTCTTGACCTATCAGGTGTACGGTCTCTTTCGCGAATCAACTCTATTATCTGTACAAAGTTGCTCATCTCGCGTACCTTCTGGGCGATTTCGCTCCATCTCTCAATCCGTTGAATTACCTCACGAATTAAAATTCGTAAGCGGTCTGAGACGGGAGCGTCCATCGGGGTATCTAAAATTCCGATTGTCGTAGCGCGTCACGTCACGATCCCTCGGTGGTGAATTATAATTATATTCACGTTTGCGGTTACGATTCTCAAAGCGAAAGTAATCGCGCTGCCTTATTGGTGTTTGCGTTCTAAATCTGTCTGGTACGCGGTTTCTTCTACTCGGGAGTTCCATTAGGTGTGTAGGTTGGCCATTACCCCTTCGAAATCGCTGGTAACAATGGTTCTCACGCTGAGTAAATCTTTGCGGTGTATATCGCGCATACGTAATATACGCAACGGGACATTCCTCATATCCCACTTCGCGGCTAGGTTCTCGCCATTCATTCCATCGCTTGTCTTCGTCAAACGGGGCGGGCGTCCGTGCGCAGGGAAGGTTCGGTCTCACGTCATAATGTTCCTTGTCTAACTGTCTTTCAGTCTCTAATGTGGCTGCGAAAGCATCATCTAATGTGCGCGGAGGGTCAACCATTATTAGTTTACAGATTGGTGGGCTTAATCCGCTTACGAAGGCTTTTTGGACTTCATTCTCGATTGTTTGTCGCGTTCTTTCAGAGCAATTCTCGTAATTATCACGAATACTAGCTTGGAGTTGAGTGTGCATCCGAGTTAGTCTATGTATGAAACACACTACCGCTTCTCGGGGTTCCATTCTCGACCGCTGTATTTCTTATATCAAACTTTCCGGAGTTCGACAAAGTGCATAATACAATTTTATGGTCCTAAGAAGTTCCTCTACATTTCTACAATCCTTTCTAGTTACTAGATTACAGGGGACTTCTACCAGTCTAAGTGTTAGATGTTTAACAAAATTTCGTCGTTGCCTTGAGGCTTGTACAACAAGGCATACTCTACGATGGAGGCAAGTTCCTCCAGCGAAACGAATTTAGGATGGAAACGCGGGACTCGTTCCAACGCGTGATACATTTCTCTAGCTTGTTCGCCCATAGATAAACCACTAAGCGTAGCATTTAAATCAGTGTTTCCTCTAATTGAGGGAGGGTTAGAAGCATTAAGAGGGGGTCAGTAATCCGGGGTGTGAATACCAACTTGGGGGGGGGGGGGGGGGGGGCGAACGCTGGATGGTGACTGTGTACTTGTATACAAAAGTAAAGACAAATTTTGCAAATATATTTTTAATATCCCACTTCTGACACCAAATTCGTTACGACCCGACGGGTGGAAATCTATCCTACGCGGCAATACTGACTCTCGCGACAGTTTAGCGGAATTTAGGTTAACGCGTTAATGCAATGTGATTAGAATAGAACGATTTATTGTAAGACTTTAATAACATATAATAATTGATGTTCTTTCGTTTTCAGGTGCTGATACATGGTTTCATTAGAATATTTTGATGACACATTTGTTGAAAGGAGCGGCTATACTCGAAGATCAGATTACTTTTATTCACGGATATGTTTGTGATATCGTTATCGCTTCCACCTCCCTCGACCCCTTTGTGCGGGTGAAAGAATAACAAATGCCCCCGAACATTTTCCGTACAGACGATGCGTGACGATTCGGCATGGATCTTAGTTTTAGTATTAGCATAGGGTTAGTGTAATGTGACTTTCGTCGACAGTGGATCGGACGAGGAAGACCGGTCCGTTGGACTGCCCGGTTCCCAGATTTAAATCCGCTTGACTTTTATTTCTCGGAACACTTGAAACATCTGGTGTATTCGACGCCGTTCAATACACAAGCTAAATTATGGGACCATATACAATTTTCATGCGGCGTAATTGAAAATGCACTAACAGATTTCTGGAAAATGCAAAAGAACATTCGTCGAAGGATAAAATCTTCGTGTTCAGAAGCATGGTGGACACATTGAACACCTTTTAAAATAAAAGTGTTGGTGCCAACTTACATTCGCGGCCGGCACAATCACCTGAACACATACACATTCACGGACGGGACAATCGTGGTGCATGTGTACTTGATCCTCGTGTGCTGAAAATTTCTGCGTTAAAGGGTGTATTGTGAACAATCGCGGACAGGACAATCACGTGTGCGCATAGGCACTTGCGGACGGGACAATCGCAGTGCAAGTGAGTTCGCTGACCTGGCCGTAACATCAGCTGTCTTACACAACCGGATACCTACTTGCAATGGTCAGGATCGGTAGGATAACACAGTGACCTATTTTCGTCGAAGCAGGTTCATTTTTGGAGAAACGGGTAAGTCTAATTTTAATTGTTGGCGAATTGTTTCAAATTGAACGTACGTTGTACTGGATAGGCACGTTAGCTAGTCCGTTCTAATACTTTTTTGTCCAATTGATAACGGCAAATTAATTTCATTTATATTTTAATTAATAATGAATAATTCGAAGTTAACTTTTGCTTTGTGCTATACCGGCACGTACAGTTCGGGGCGCCGGTCGAACGTCGCTACCTAGCACGCCGCGCCGTAGCTCGTCCCTGAGCGCGGGCTCTACGCGCGCTCTGATTGCTCAGTGTTTTTCGTTAACAATTCAAAAACAAAGCTTCAGACGACATTTTGGCAAAGGAAAAAGTTGTTCAATTTCGCCTCAGGAATCTCCCATTTCCGGTTCCTACACCTTTTACGTTACACCCTGTATAGTTCAAAGTTAAAAACAATCGGCCCCTTTCGGGGCAACCAATTATTCATATATATATAAACGGTCACAGGCCCGATTCCCGTTATATTAGGTGCTTTCGACTCCTTGGAAAAAGGGGTACAAATATTAAAGATTTGTTTCAATTATGGCCAAGACTAAAAGAAAAAGGAGGCGCCACCGTGCTGGTGGTACCTATTGTAGAAGAGCCAGGCAGACGAATATTCAGCAGATATAATATCCTCGTCTGCGTGTAATAACCGACGAAATAATTACTCCCGGATGACGGGTCCACTTCGTAAGGAAGACAATCGAGGTAATCCTCAACATAGACATGAATTGGTCAGAAGGCGTAATGCCTAGAATTTTTTCTCCTGAAATGGTGCCCCTTGTCGAAGTAATGAGTCGTTCAGTCGCGGCCGAATGGTACAAGAATATGGAGTTCCCGCTAATCCAGCGATATACCGCTGCCACGCCTAATCATCCATGGGAAGCCCTGGTGGATGGATTCACATTTTTCTTGTCCTCAACCCCTTCACCTGAGGAGACAAGTTTGGCCATGCAACAGGTGGTTCCAAATGTAGAAAATATTGAAATTACTGGAGTAATAGACATAACTCATGAAAAGTTAATTTCGGGAATCGAGTTTGTACGCCAAACGTTTCGATACAGATCGATCCACAAATTGACTGGGATAACTTATTCGAAATCTAGAAGAATCATTTTTGTTTTACTTTATTTTCCTGTCTACTTACATCCATCAACTCATAAGGTACTATTTACCTTACACACGAAACTGAATGAGAGGTAAGTGTAAACTAAACGAGTAATCAAATGAAATGGAATAAAGTGAAGCTGTTGTCATGAGGTGAAATAATGTAGAATAATGTAAAATAACTAAAGGAAGATAATTGAGTTAAACAAAGCAAGATAGCGTAGAACAAACTAAAGTAGAAGAATGTGAAACAAAGTAAAATAAAATAATGTACAGTAATGGAAAACGAGATAAAGTAGAATATTGTAAAGTCATGAAATGGGAAATAATATAAGCTAAAACAATGGAAAATAATGGAATACAAACTAAGGTAGAATAATGTAGAATAATGTAATGTAAAATAATGGGAAATAATGTAAATCAAACTAAATTAGAATAATGTAAAACAATCTAAAGTAGAATAATGTAAAACAAACTAAGGTAAAATAAAAGAATGGGCTCAGCTAAGTCGAATGTCACATTGCCACAGGGGCTATTCGACATTAACATCATAGCGAAAGTAAACAAAGACAATGTTAACGTAAAATTATTAATGAACCAAAAATGATCAGATTTGTAATGAGTCAACTAATAAACTCTTATTTGCAGGTGTCGATCATCAAGAAAAGGAAAAGGAAAAACGAAAAAAAATGACGGCACGTTACACCTCCACCCTTATTTTAAGAAATACTTGCATTTCTTAAGGGCTCTGTGCTACAGAAATGTGGATAACGATAGTATTAGCAATAATACAATAGTAATAATAATGGAATGTAAATAAAAGTAAGATTCCTTGGCCTTTTGTTAGTTACACTTTTTTTGTTATTGTTTTTATGTAGGCCAAAATAAAGCGACAATCAAGAGTGACAATTTTCCGATTGAGCCTTGTTTACGAGATATCGATGTGTAAAGAAACGGCGTTCGAACGCCTGCCGATATGCAATTTGACGCGTGAGACTCGAGTTGCGTTCAGTGGTAGTCATTCGCTACGACCCCGCAGGAACCATGACCTACCGCACCGTGAAATCTGACTGTCAGAAGGCACACGCATTACGATGTATAGCATACAACCTGCTTACTTGTGAAAATTCACGTGGGCATATCGAAACCCACCCAATGGGATTGTCAAGTAAAGAGGGTGATGGCAGCCTTCAATCCTCAATTTTGTTCCCAAAAACCAAATACACATGCATTGCGATTGTCCCGTCCGCGAGTCTGTATGGGTACACGCGATTGTGCTAGCCGCAAATGTAAGTTGGCACCAACACTATTATTTTAAAAGATGTTCAATGTATCCACCATACTCGAGAACACAAAGATTTATCCTTCGACGAAAGTTCTTAGGCACTTTCCGGAAATCTGTTAGTGCATTTTCAATTACACCGCATGAAAGTTGTATGCGATCCAATAATTCAGCTTGTGTATTGACCGGTGTCGAATACACCAGATGTGTCAAGTGTCCCCAGAAATAAAAGTTAAGCGGATTTCAATCTGGGGACCGGGCAGGCCAACGGACCGGTCTTCCTCGTCCGATCCACTTTCGGCGAAAGTGACACTATACCAACCCTACGCTAATACTAAAACTAAGATTTCTATGCTAAGTACAGCTAAAAAGATGTCGTTATTTGAAGAGATCCGTATTCAACGCTGTGCGAACAGAAACTGTATCAATCGTCTAGAAATAATGGTGAACCGATACATGCCGAATCGTCACGCATCGTCTCTACGGAAAATATTCGGCGGCATTTGTTATTCTTTCGGCCGTAGAAAGGGGCGGCAACATTAGAAGATCTGATTACTTTGTTTCAGGGATATGTTTGTGATGTCGTTATCGCTTCCACCTCTCTCGACCCCTTTCTATACTATATACAGGGTGTCCCAGAACTCTCCATAGAGCCGAAACGGGGTGATAGCTGAGGTGATTCTGAACAGCTTGTTCCTTTGCGAAAATGTCGGTTGAAGCTTCGTTTTTAAATGGTTAACGAAAAACGTTGACCAATTAGAGCGCGCGTAGAGCCCGCGCTCAGCCGCGGGAGTGTTGTGTTCGAGCTTGACGCTCGGCCGTGGCCGTGAATGTGAACAAGTCGCTCGGTCCAATAAGAGGCATTTGCCAAAAGTTATATCAAATAAGATATAAACAAATTAAGAACAATATCAAATTATTCGTTATTCCTCAAGAAGGAATAAACTAATTAGCTCGCGCTCAGGGACGGTCCACGGCGCGTCGTGCTGGTAGCAATGTTCGACTGGCGCCCCGAACAGTACGCACCTCTATAGCACGGAGCAAAAGTTAACATCGAATTATTCATTATTCTTAAATGAAAAGTAAGTAAAACATAGATGAAATTAATTTGCCGTTATCAACTGAACAAAAAAGAATTAGAACGGGCGACGTAACGTATCTATCAAGTACAACGCACGTTAAATTTTAAACAATTCGCCAACAATTAAAATTAGACTTACCCGTTTCTCCAAAAATGAACCTGCTTCGACGAAAATAGGTCACTGTGTCATCCTACCGATTCTGACCATAATAAGTAGGTATCACACAATGTAAGAGAGCTGAAGCTACGGCCGGGACATCAAACTTACGTGATTTGACAAAACTTACTACCTGCACGGTCAGTGTCACTGGGTTGTTTACAGATCCTGGCCATCCGAACAAGAAACACATGGTGTACAACAACCGATGTCTCGGTTGGAACAGAGAAACAATTTCGGTTCACAAAATTTCCATCATTGCACGATCACTGTCACTTTACTCTTAAGGTTTGAATTTACGAAATAAGTTGTTCCCACGTATGAATAATTGGTTGCCCTGAAAGGGGCCGATATGGCCGCTGCTACTACTAAATACACTTTTCCGCGTTCGGAAATTTCGATATGTTGTTCCCGAGTGGGTAGTAATTCACGAGCTCTGCGTCTTAGAAGTTACCTCTTATTTTATTCAAAGTGAAAACAGCAATTACAGTGTCGGAGAGATCTTTACTGCTGGGCGTTCAGGCTGATTCTGTCTTCCGAAATTGTGACGCGGTTTGCAATACCGTTAGACTGCGGATGAAAGGCGGTTGCTTTAAATTGTTCTATCCGAAATTTGCGAACTATTTGTTTCATAAAGTTACTAGTGAAATTAGTTCCTTGGCCGGTGAGGATCGCCTTAGAGGCACGAATATAATGTAAAATTTGTTTATTCAAAACGTTTGCTAATTGATTGCGTTTCAAGAGGTAGTCCGAACGTCTTTGATTCTTTTCTTTGTAAACGGCTGGGTAACGATATTTCTTCTTGTATATTGGAGTCGGGTCGTCAGTATAGATTTCGAGTATGATGTCGTCAGTGTGTCCTTGACAGTCTTCAGGTAAATGAAATAAATCTTGATGGTCACTAGTAATATCTCCAACGTGTCTTCTCTCTTCTTCTTTTAAATGATTTAGGGAAATTAAGTCGGATATGGCTTCGACTCTTTTTGGTGTATATTGAAATGCAAAAATTCCTTGGTCCTGAAGATTTGGTTTCTCCTCCTGGCACTTGCTTGTTCCTCCGAGGGAAAGGGAATTTGAATCTGCGGTGCGGATCTCTCTGTCCGTCCATTGCGGACATTTTTCATGTTTACGGAAATTGAATAAAGGATTGACTCGTCGGTCTTTTCTGGAGTCATCGTGACCTCGAACTGTAGCAGGGCCACGGCTTCCTTGAAGTTTTCAAGTCCAGTGGGTCTTTCGTCAAATTCTTCCAGGTTCACCGTGGGGGTTTTGATTGTTACTTCATGCTCGTTCGTGTTGATTACGTTTTATTCCATTTTATCTTGTGTGCTACGCACCAAAATGTTACCAGCGAATAATTCTGGGCCTAATTCACGCTTAGGAACGTAACCTTCGTTTAATTGAGGGGGGGGGGGTTGTATCGGTGCCCCTTATATTATATTTATACAAGAAATCGCAGAGGATATCCTTGGTGGTAAAGTTATACTGTTGCTATTATGGAAAGGGATTAACGTATCGTGTATCCTAATTTGGCCGTTTTTGAAATCCATAAACGTTTCTCCTTCCTTGATTGATTTGACTCCTATTAGCCCTTGTTGTATCGGGAAGTCGTCCTCGACGACATGGAATACTAAAGATCGACCAAATAAATTAACGTTGACTGACCCTAACGTACATACTGGTTCTTTAGTTATTCTATGTAATTGTAATATATCGGTTGTATCCACGTTTGTAAATTGCTTCAAGTGAAATTTGTTTTATTAAATTTTTATTAGCGCCCGTATCCACCATAACGGTTAACTGTCCCATTAATTGGGGGCTTTCGATGTTGATGGATGGTCTGTCGGAGGAGGGGGTGAATTGCACGTTAATGATTCGCACTGTGGCCTGGACGTTTTCTGTCGCGTAATTATTGGATGCGTATTGTTTCTGCCCGAACCACGAAGTGCATGCTTGTTTTCCAGCGTGGGCGGAGAGTTTCCCGGATGATTTTGTTCGCGTGTTTTTCTTCTACAATCTACGGCTAGGTGTCCAGGAATCCCGCAGTAGCTACAAATTCGTTGAGTTCGATTGAAGAGTGGTAGTTGACCACCGGTAGGGTCTGGTTTGATGAAACGAGTATCGGATGGTTGTTGAACCTCGTTGATATTCGTCCCGGTCTGTTTCTTTGCTAATGAGTATGCGTTTGTCGTACGCGCCCTCGAAATTGACGTAACCAGAAAACTGCAAACGGATGCGTTCGTTTAGGGGCAGTCCATCCAAGAGAGATTGCAAAGCTAACCTATCAATATCTTCATTGCATCTTCCGTATCCGATATCTGTAGATTTCTTCGTCTAATATTGCTATTCTTAAATCCTTGACACGGGAAATATAGTCGACCACGTGATCCGTATGTCCTTTTCGTATGTTGGCACGTTCTCCGCGATAGTGATCCGAAGTTTTAGCAGGCGCGAATTTCCTTTTTAATCTATTGATCAAACTATCAATCGTATCAAAACTATGGCCCTCAACGACTAAGTAAGCGTGATCTCGTAAGCGATTTCTTAACAAGCGCGTTAGTTGTGGTTCAAACCCAGGGGAAACCTATTCTTTTGCCCGTTTAGACGCTTTCGCAAATTGAAGAACAGACATGTTAAAACCGTTAAAATACGGTACGGTTTCGACCGCGTCTTTGCAGCTGATTCGAGGGCCAGGGACTGCATTCATTTCACTGTTCGTGTCGTCGGGGAGTTTCCTACCGAAATAACATGGCTGAGGTGTGTAATATCTAGTTTTGATCGGTTGAGTCCAGATTAATGTATTTAGCGCTTCGCGTGTTGAATCTACTTGCTTACTAAGGGATTCTAAATCGATACTCCTTTGGGCATGTTGATTATTATGTATAGCATCTCTCTGAATTTTTTTCTCGCGTAAAAGTCGTAATTTTTCATTTAGTGCGGCTGCGGGAGCTTCGATCGCTTCGCTAGCTGCTTCCACCGTTTCATCTGTGTCTCCGTATGCAGACATGTTTTAAGAAATAAATATATACTATCTGAACAAATTTAGATACTGTTCGTAGCAATTAATACTTCAATAAAAGCAAAATATATATATTTTCCACAAATTTTAGCTTTAAATAGAGCAATCGTGTCAATATTGTAACGAGTAGATCGTGACGCGAGGTTTAGGCGCGAGTATCGATCGCGACCGATAGGGGGCTACGACCGGAATCGCGATTCCCGCTATTGTTATGCCATCCTGCAGTACATAAATTAGCGGGATCGGTAGCCAGAAATCGCTTCCGACCGAACTGCCGGTGACGCAACACTTCTATACCGAAGTAACGCAGAGGCATAATAGAGAGGAACGCTCGTATCCGATCCATCTGGATCAACACTTTTTGGTACCCCTTTCTGCCGCCCTCTCCTTACGATTGCTCAGACTACGGGTTGCCGATCGGTCTAAGGGACACAGTCCTCGGTGCCACGCTTAGGACGGGTTGCAGTACCCTAAGTGATGGATACACCACCTCCTAGGCCTCCGATAGCGCGGGTTGCCTAAACGCTATCGGGGCGAAGGCCTTCCGACTCCCCTGTGGCCGGGTTGCCGAAAACTACAGGGCGGGACTCTCTCCTTGTCGCCGCATACCGAGCCGCCCAAGCGACACACCGGGCCGCGAACCGATACCATTGTCGCGCCGCCGATGTAAATAGCCGCGTAGTGGTAGGAATTAGCCTGCAAGCCGTCCGCTGCAAAGATACCGCTTCGCACCGTGAACCGCGCGTCGCTACGAAGATACCGCTTCGTAAGCCGCCGAAACCGTCACGAAGATACCGCTTCGTGAGCCGCCGGAAAACCGTCGCGAAGACACCGCTTCGTGAATCGCGTAGAAGTAAGCTTAGTAGTAGGTGTTGTAATTAGAATAAGATAGATTTAATAAAGATAGTCGTAAACAGATGCCCACTGACTCGTTACTAAACAACCCTCATTCAGTCCTAACAAACCCGGCCAGCCGACTGAGCCGGCACCCGCCTCCAACCAACGGTCCCACCACCGGTACGACCGTTATAATATGAACTATTATTATATTCCCCCCTTTTTTTAAATCGAGCATCCCACCGCTGTCACCAGTTTAATTTGTTACGTTCCAGGTTGCTCTGGTAACGGATAATATGTCCCAAGGTCGCGTATGGTCGCGCTCAAGGAAATTGCCAAGTAAGTATCAAATAATAATTTAATTGTGGGATACTCGAGAGTGTCTTCGTGCGTTTATCAGGTGAGTTTCTGAGGTAACTGATTTATCAATAACGAATCTCTTGTACTTCCAGGTGTCTAGGAAAAGGCGCAAGGGTGATTCCATGCCGAATCGATCACTTTTTGACGTTGACATCAAGGATTTTGTTCTAACTGAAATACATTGTAGTTCATGTGAAAGTAGGGGGGGGGGGGTTAAGTCATCATTTGGGTTTCATCCAAATTGTTTAAAAAATACGGACCTTTGAATTTTGCAATTGATTGCCATTTTAGGAAAAAACAGGCTTTGCTTTTGAATTTTTCTCTTGGAAATTACTTAGTCGGTGGAGATATTTTTTTTTCATTTTAATCTACAGGCTTCGATCTATCGCAGTGCATTTTTTGTTTTTTGGAACATGTAATTTTTCATTATAACAGTTGTAAACAAAATCTTATTTTGCAAATTTCTCCATGAAGGCCATCACGGGTTTGAATTTTGGAAAAAATATTTTCAGATTCCTTGAAGTCTTAGCTACAAAATAAGTGCTGGATCAGGATGGACACTTGAAAATTAACGTCACAATGAGCTGTAAAAAACCTGGCGTGCCCCCATTTCAGGTAAGCGGGCTGCGCGCTAGCCCCGGGTTCTGCTATTACGCACCCCATAATATCTTCAATAAAATGTAAAAACAATATCGACAAGATTCGTATACGACTAAATAATCTTATTCACATTTAACGACAAATGGTTCGGTTTATTTAGTTTCATTAGTTCCTGTGTTTGTTTGCTGTATGTCAAAACATTGAGCATTGCATAGAACATATATTATTGTGATGAAGAGAAAACCAAAGAATAAGAATCTTGCCTGCAAGCACAGCAAACAATCAATTTCTGAGAATTACATTTAACGCAGGCTTTGAAAATGCTATTAAAATGTTCGCTGACGTTATTTGTGTGATCTCTAGAAAACACTACTATTGTAAATAAACTTGTTCAGTTACAGTCACGGATACAGCTAGAGGTGTCTTGTCCGAGAAATTAAGGACGGAGAACAGGATAACGAGTTGTCATACATATATAAGGACTGTTCACAGCGACACATACACAAGCTTACTGGAACGGTAAGTTTACGTCATCGAAATGTTTCCGTCTACGTCCGTGTAGGTCTACGTTTCAAGCAAGAGGAATGAACTAAATTTCTTCGTTTCAGGCCTCGCTTTCAGGAACACTGCATTTAAAAATTCACTGCATTTCAAAATATCTCGGAAACTAAGGCCAAGCGTATATAAGAAAAAGTTGTTCAGATTCATGACCTTCACAAGTTTACGCACGGGAATTGAAATCGGTGAATACCTTCTAGCCCGAGTAATTACCAAAATAACATTATTGAGCTTCTAAAGATAATTAAAGTAAAAAATATAGTTATACTTTTAAATATTGCAATATATTTCGTGAACAAAATGTTTTATTACAATAGTTCAACTAGTCTGATGTATGTTATGTGCCCAAGCATTAAGAAAAAACATATTTCATTCCGTTAAATAGTATTGTTGATACTTGGTTGTAAACTGATGTTTCGTCAAATAGTTAAGGCGTAATTGCAGGCACATCATGGAATTGTAGAACTTGAAGCCAAGTTTGGTTACGGGCAGCAATCCCGTCTATGTCGATACCATTTTGAGGTCTATAACGAAAAGATTACACGAATAAGTCATTCTTGTTTCCGCGCTGGATAAACGTAAAACGATAAGACAAAACTTGATATACAGGGTGGAGTATGTAACTGGAACTAATTCAATTACTGCATAAGTAATGATTTTAATAAAAACTGTTTTAGAAAGAAGTAGATTGATTACGAGGATGGCATAATTTGGCGTGATTAGTTTTTTCGTATGACGGTGCGTGGACGGCATAAGAAAGTCATTTTTTTTCTTTAAATGTATACAGGGTGTAACGCAACAGTATGCAAATATTTTAAGGGGTGATTCTACAGGCCAAAATAAAGCGAAAATCAAGAATGGCAATTTTCCGTTTGAGGCTTTGTTTACGAGATATCGATGTTTAAAAAAACGGCGTTCGAACGCCTGCCGATGGGCAATCTGACGCGTGAGGCTCGAGTCAAACAGCTGTGTTCAGTGGTAGTCATTCGCTACGACGCCGCAGGAACCATGACGTACCGCACCGTGAAATCTAGCACTCAGAAGGCACACGCATTACGATGTATAGCATTCAACCTGCTTACTTGTAAAAATCCACATGGGCATATCGAAACCCGCCCAATGGGATTATCAAGTAAAAAGGGTGACGGCAGCCTTCAATACTCAATTTTGTTTCCAAAAACCAAGTATGCAATTGGCCCGTCCTCGATTGTTAACAACACATCCATCAACACAGAAATTTGCAGCACACAAGGATCACGATTCCACGATTTGCACTAATCTAATTATTCCAGGGATGTTCCTCGTGTCCACCACTCGCTTGAATGCAATGATTCGGTATAAGCAAATTAAGAACAATATCAAATTATTCGTTATTCGTGTAGAATCAATTAATCGATTGACTAATAAACCTATCAATTGCAGCCCGCGTTAAATTAAAAAAGATTGACAGAAGATTCAAATTAGACTCACCCATGCATCCAGAAATGAACCTGCATCGACGAAAATGGGTCACTGTGTCAGACAGCGTCCCGTAGTGCAAGACAGCTGATGTTAGGGCCAGGTCAGCGAACTCACTTTATTTGACAAAACTTGCTACCTGCACGGCAACTATCACTGGGTTATTCTACCGATCCTGGCCATTCGAAGAACAAACACATGGTGCACAACAGCCGATGTCTCGGTTGGAACAGTGAAAGAACTTCGTTTCACAAAATTTCCATCATTGCACGATCACTGTCTCTTTACACTTCAAGATTTGAATTTATGAAATCAGTTGTTCCCACTTATGAATAATTGCTAGCTGCGAAAGGGGCTGATTGTTATTAACTTTGAAGGGCTTCGACTTGGCCCTTTCTACTGCCCAATGCGCTTTTCCACGTTCTGCAATTTCATCGTCGTGTTCCCGAGCGCGTAATCACTCGCGAGCTTCACGTTTTAAAACTTAACTTTTATTTCGTTGAATGTAAAAACAAAAATTACAGTGTCAGAGAGATCTTTACTGTATGGCGTTCAAATTGATTCTGTCTTGAGAAACTATGACGCGGTTTACAACGGTGGACGAGGGCTAGCTGGAAAAACGTTATAAGGGAGAGTTACGGGTCCTTACGGGGGGCGCGCTTTAGGGTGAAAGGCCCTTGAGGCCCACGTGCTGGCCAGCAGAGTTTTCGGTTCCCAGAAAACACGGCCATGGTGAATTTAGTGAAAACATTTTCCAGTCCCCGGAAAAGGTATAGCATTACAAAGAATGTAATAAAAGATGTAGCATCTCGGAGAATGTAACAGTGTCTTGAACACTCCGCAGTGCCTTCCCGGCAACTGGAAAATGTCTCCATTAAATTCGCCACGGCCGTGTTTCCTGGGAACCGAAAAACTCTGCTGGCCAGCACGTGGGCCTCAAGGGCCTTTCACCCTAAAGCGCGCCCCCCGTAAGGACCCGTAACTCTCCCTTATAACGTTTTTCCAGCTAGCCCTCGTCCACCGTTGTAAACCGCGTCATAGTTTCTCAAGACAGAATCAATTTGAACGCCATACGGTAAAGATCTCTCTGACACTGGAATTTTTGTTTTTACATTCAACGAAATAAAAGTTAAGTTTTAAAACGCGAAGCTCGCGAGTGATTACCCGCTCGGGAACACGACGATGAAATTTCAGAACGTGGAAGAGCGCATTTGGCAGTAGGAAGGGCCAAGTCGAGACCCTTCAAAGTTAATAACAATCAGCCCCTTCCGGAGCCAGCAATTATTTATAAATGGGAACAACTGATTTCATAAATTCAAATCATGAAGTGTACAGTGACAGTGATCGTGCAATGATGGAAATTTTGTGAATCGAAGTTCTTTCACTGTTCCAACCGAGACATCGGCTGTTGTGCACCATGTGTTTGTTCTTCGAGTGGCCAGGATCGGTAGAATAACTCAGTGATAGTTGCCGTGTAGGTAGTAGGTTTTGTCAAATAAAGTGAGTTCGCTGACCTGGCCCTAACATCAGCTGTCTTGCACTACGGGATTACTACTTGCAATGCTCAAGATCGGTAGGCTGACACAGTGACCCATTTTCGTCGATGCAGGTTCATTTCTGGATGCATGGGTGAGTCCAATTTGAATCTTCTGTCAATCTTTTTTAATCTAACGCGGGCTGCAATTGATAGGTTTATTCCTCAATCGATTAACTGATTCTACACGAATAACGAATAATTTGATATTGTTCTTAATTTGCTTATACCTTATTCGATATAACTTTTGGCAAACACCTCTTATTAGACCGAGCGACTTGTTCACATTCACCGCCTCGGCTGAGCGCGGGTTCTACGCGCGCTCTGATCGGTCAATATTTTTCGTGAACCATTTAAAAGCGAAGCCTCAAACAACATTTTCGCAAAGGAAAAAGGTGTTCAGAATCACCTCAGCTATCACCCCTTTTCAGCTCTATGGGGAGTTCTGGGATGCCTGTAGACAATCGAGGCAGTTGCAGTTTGTACGCTGTTGAATACGGAATGGTTTGAACATTCCAGTTGTACTTTGAATTTTACTATTCGATATAGATTTAATATTGCATTTAGTTCTATTATTATTACTTTCGATTTTTAATTTAGTCTAATTCTCAGAACTTGATTATTTCAATTTCTAGATACACAATCTCAATTTTAAAGCTACTTTTTGTTACAATCGGTTACGTGCGGTGATGGTGGTGCCAAGTGTGCAAAGGGTCGTGTACATTTGCGGAATACGACTACATGATGATATTCTCTGACAATAATAACAGATTTCCGAAAACCGTGACACGACTTGCGTCAAAGATTGAATCACTGCATTCAAGTGAGTGGTGGACACGAGGAACATCCCTGGAATAATTAGTTTAGTGCAAATCGTGGAATCGTGATCCTCGTGTGCTGCAAATTTCTGTGTTGATGGATGTATTGTGAACAATCGAGGACGGGCCAATCGCATATTTGGTTTTTGGGAACAAAATTGAGTATTGAAGGCTGCCGTCACCCTTTTTACTTGATAATCCCATTGGGCGGGTTTCGATATGCCCATGTGGATTTTTACAAGTAAGCAGGTTGAATGCTATACATCGTAATGCGTGTGCCTTCTGAGTGCCAGATTTCACGGTGCGGTACGTCATGGTTCCTGCGGCGTCGTAGCGAATGACTACCACTGAACACAGCTGTTTGACTCGAGCCTCACGCGTCAGATTGCCCATCGGCAGGCGTTCGAACGCCGTTTTTTTAAACATCGATATCTCGTCAACAAAGCCTCAAACGGAAAATTGCCATTCTTGATTTTCGCTTTATTTTGGCCTGTAGAATCACCCCCTAAAATATTTGCATACTGTTGCGTTACACCCTGTATACATAAATGTAGGTCGCACTTTACAAACTATGTTGTTAGTATGAGCATATGAGAATATATCTAAAGGGGTTAAATTTTACGACCTAGCTGAGTAATTAATAGGACCAATTCATCTTTCAGGAAATAAATGGTTTAATACCGCTCGTGATTGCTCTCGATAGGTTAGGTTAGGTTAGTTGACTTCCGGAGGCGGTTTGGTCCAACCGCTGCCCAGCGCGTCCCCAGGTGGCGGATAGGGGAATGGCCAGCAGATATTGCTGGTTAGCTGCGAAATAAGCGCCTCACGTCGAGGTGTCGAATAAGCAGTCGCGGACCAAAATGGACCATTCGGCCGGATTTTTTGTTGACGACACGGGCACGAGAGAGGAGTTTTTAAAAGCAAACATGGACAGCACAACCAAAATGGAAGTATCTTACTGCCCAGGAGGCCTCGGAACCTCCAGGGCCGGCGTTAGGGGGGTGGTCGAGCAAGCTCCCCTCTCGTCGTTATCGAGCAATTGTGAGGATCCAGTGGTGGAACCCCAGGCTACTGGCATCCGATATGCAACTGGGAGGAACACTGGTGAGGATGACCCAGGTCCCTCGTGCGACCGAGTTGTCGGGGCCCAACTGATGGAGGCGGTTATCCCTCTCGAAAGAGTGGATGCACCGACAGGCCGGGCAACACGGAGAAGGGTAAAACCGATCCGAGAGACAAGCGACGAAGACTCGGACACCTCGGTATCATCCATGAGGTCCTTGCAATCCGTCGGTGGTCGAAAGAGAGGCAGGCCTCCCACAACGGGAGAGTATGTCGGCCTGGCCAGAGCCAAGAAAAAGGCCATTGCTCTGGCTCAGGTGGAACAGGTTCTCCTTGCGGAGAACCGGGTTTTTGACCCCCTTGTGCCTCCTCCTGCCCCAAGTCGGTCATCCCGACCCCTCCCATCTGAGGAGCAGCTGATGCTGAAAATGAGAAGCCGGCCCTCGAGGGACCTAGCAGCGGAGGCCCTCGAGCACCTAGCGAGCGTGGAGAAGGTGGCCGGCTCGTCGTCGAACTTGAAGGGGACATTTGTTCGTCTGCTTCGGGAGGCGGCGCTGTCGGTGCGAGCTGCCACCACGGAGCTGGCGCAGAGGGCTGCATCGGATTCTGCCACTCAACTCGAGACCGAGAATGCAGCCCTCCGCGAGCGAGTGAGAGATTTGGAGGCGGAAGTGGCTTCCATCAAGGCGCGGCTCGAGCCGTTGCCCCCGCCTCCAGTGGTTGAGCGGGAGTCAGCTGTACTCCTGGAGCGCGTTGCCACTGCCATGGACTGCGAGGAAGAGGTGGCCCCTAGAGAGGCACACAGGCGCGACGCGTCTCCCCCGGTGCGGCCTCAGCAGAACTCTGTCGCTGAAGACAGGAGCCGCCGGCAGAAGAGGAAAGGGAGAAAATCTCCAGGACGAGGCAATCCGGCCGTTGCGTCCGAGGCGGAGGGTCTCCTGGACCGACTGGCGGGCATAATCGAGACCCGCCTAGCCGCGTTCCGGGAGGAAATCCTCCAGGGCCGCGAGGTAAGGCCCAAGTCGAACACCCGTCCTTCACTACCGGACAAAGGTAAAGCGGGTGCACGGGGGCGGGCCAAGAAGACTCCAGCAACAACCTCACGCACCGTGGCTGGTCCAACCTCGGAGGCCCGTACTCGTCCGCAGCCTGACTCTCCGCCAGCTCCAGCTGCGGCGGCAGCCCGATCAGCGGGCCAACCACAGCCACTAAGAGAGTGGGCAGAAGTGGTGGGTAGAAAGGCCAGGAGAGCGGCGAGAAAGACGGCAGGAGCCACGGATGTCGGTCCTCCACGAGAACGCAACCGGGGAGTGAAGGCGGCACCCAAGAAGAAGCCGCGCCGAGCCCGCGCCCCCAGGCACGCTGCGGTGGCCTTAACCATCGCGCCTGAGGGAAAGCTCACCTACGCGGAGGCGATGCTGATGGCCCGGCAGAAGATCAGCCTGGCCGAAATCGGCATCGCCGAGCTTCGCGCGCGGCGAGCTATGACCGGGGGTCTTATCCTAGAGATCCCCGGTCCGGAGGGGGCTGCCAAGGCCGAGCAGCTGGCCGGCCGTCTTACCGCGGCATTGCAGGGCACGGAGGTCCGGGTCACCAGGCCCACCAAGCGGATTGAACTCAGAATCCGCGGCTTGGATGACTCGGTCTCCGTGCCCGAAGTGGTGGCGGCCATTGCTGCCAAGGGAGGTTGTCAGGAAGGGGAGATTAAGACCGGTGAAATCCGGTCCTCCCCCTCCGGTCTTGGCACTCTATGGGTGCAATGCCCGCTCGCTGCCGGCCGGAAGGTGGCGGACGCCGGCCGCCTGCTGGTGGGCTGGACGTCGGCCCGGGTGGAGGTCCTCCAGGCTCGCCCGCTGCAGTGCTACCGCTGCCTCGAGAAGGGGCACGTGAGGCAGCGGTGCACTGCGACAGTGGACCGTTCGGGTCGCTGCTACATGTACGGCGACCCAGGCCACAGGGCGAGCCAGTGCTCGGCGCCCCCCAAGTGTCCGGTCTGTTCGGACCTAGGGCGCCCCGCCGGGCACAGGCTGGGGAGCAAGGCCTGCACTCCCCCAGCCCGGAGGACCAAGAGGGCCAAGGCGCCACCACCACCAGCGGCGCCCGCCCCTGCCCCGAATGCCGTCCCAGCGGCAGAGAAGCCCAACGCGGAGCCCCCTCCGCCAACACCCCGAGAGGGCTCCGGCATGGAGGAGGCCATGGAACTGGCCTAAAATTCGCCATTCTCCAGGCTAACATTAACCACTCGGCCAGGGCACAGGACGTCCTTTGTCAGACCCTGTCCGAGTGGGGCGTTGGGCTTGCCGTCGTCGCGGAGCCGTATAGGGTCCCGTCGCACACCAGTTGGCTGGGCGACGTGGACGGCTCCGTGGCGACGGTCTGGGGCGGCCAGCCGGGATCCCCGCCTTGCGCACTGATAGAGCGAGGGCGGGGATACCTGGCTGTGAGCTGGGGGGACCTCGCGGTGGTGGGCATTTATGCCCCACCCCGCTGGACCCTCGCATCGTTCGAGGCGTTTCTGCGCGCGGTGGGGTGTTGCGTCACCCGACTCCTGCCGCGCGCGACCCTCGTCCTGGGGGACTTTAACGCCCACGCCACAGCGTGGGGCTCCCCTAGGACCGACGCGAGGGGCGAGGCCGTGCTCGACTGGGCGGCGGAATTGGAGCTCCGGCTGCTCAACCGAGGCTCCGTCAGCACGTGCGTGCGGCCCCAGGGGGAGTCCATAGTGGACTTCTCCTGGGCTTCTCCAGCTGCCGCGCGCCGTGTTGCGGGATGGAGGGTGGCCGGCGAGGTGGAAACTTTAAGTGACCACCTCTACGTGAAGATCGACGTGTCGGCCACCCTTCCCCGCCGCCCGGTGGGGTCCCCCCGGTCACGGAGGTGGGCGTTGGCCCGCCTCGACGAGGACGCGCTGATGGCCGCCGCCCTCGCGTTGACCTGGCCCGAACACCCGGCCGGGCCAGTCGTCGACGCCGCTGCGGAGGCGGACAGGCTCCGGGATGACTTGGCGGCGTTGTGCGACGCCGCCATGCCCCGGGCCGCGCCTTCCGCCCGCCGTTCCACTTACTGGTGGAGCGCCGAGATCGCCGATCTGCGGTCTCGGTGCGCCCGGGCTCGCCGACTGTTCCAGCGAGCCCGGAGACGGCGGAGGCGCGACGAAGCGAGGGTGGCCGAGCTGTACGAGGGCTACCGCGAGGCCAAGGTAGTCCTCCAGCTGGCCATCAGGGAGGCCAAGTCCAGGGCTTGGAGCGAGCTCCTCGGCTCTCTGGACCGCGACCCGTGGGGGCGCCCTTACAAGATCGTGATGGGTCGTTTACGACCCTGGGCGCCCCCCGTGACGGAGAGCCTGGACCCCCAAACCGTCGCCGGGATCGTGGACGCGCTATTCCCCCTCGCTGGGGTAGCGTCCACTCCCGGCGCGGCGGACCCGACCATCTGGTCCGCCGACCTGGGGGTCACGGAGGAGGAGCTGGCCGGGGCGATGAAACGCCTCGGGGCCCGGAACACGGCACCGGGTCCCGACGGCATCCCCGGCCGCGCCCTGGTCTTGGCCCAGCGCGTCCTCGCCCCCCGCCTCAGGAGCCTGTTCGACGGCTGCCTGAGCGCGGGGGTGTTTCCGCCTCGGTGGAAAGAAGCGAGACTGGTCCTCGTCCGAAAGGAGGGCAGGCCCGCGGATTCTCCCTCCGCGTACCGGCCGATTTGTTTGCTGGACGAGGCGGGGAAGCTGTTGGAGCGCGTGCACGCTTCCCGCCTCTCCAGCCACCTGTCGGGGGTTGGTCCCGATCTGGCCGAGTCCCAGTTCGGTTTCCGGCGGGGGCGCTCCACGGTGGATGCCGTTCGCCGTGTGAGGGCCCTCGCGGACTCGGCCACCGCCCGGGGCGGGGTGGCGTTGGCAATTAGCCTGGATATTGTCAACGCGTTCAACTCCCTGCCCTGGGCGAGGATACGGGAGGCACTCGAACATCACAATGTGCCTCCCTATCTTGGTAATGTGATCCGGGACTACCTATCCGACAGGTGGATAGAGTACCCCGGCCGGTACGGAGTCATCCGGAGGGAGGTCCGGTGCGGTGTCCCGCAGGGTTCGGTCCTCGGGCCGATCCTGTGGGACATGGCCTACGATGCCGCACTGCGGGCCGCCCTGCCCGCAGGCGCGAGCGTGACGTGTTACGCCGACGACACGTTGGTGCTCGCCTGCGGGCGGGACTGGACGAGGACGGTCCGCCTCGCCGAGGTGGCCGTGGCAGCCGTCGTCGCTGCGATCCAGGCATTGGGGCTGGAGATCGCTCCCCGGAAGACCGAGGCTATTTGGTTTCACAAACGCGCCCGGTCTAGGAAGCCTCCCCCCACCTGGATCCGCGTTGGAGGGGCCCACGTCCGGGCGGTGGCCGACATGCCCTATCTCGGCCTCCGCCTGGACGGAGTGTGGCGTTTCGACGCCCACTTCGACCGCCTCGTCCCCCGAGTCGAGCGGGCAGCGGCGGCCCTAGGCCGCATCTTGCCCAACCTCGGGGGGCCGGACGAGAGGGTCCGCCGGCTGTACGTGGGAGTCGTGCGGTCTATGATCCTTTACGGATCGGCCGTTTGGTCGGGCGACCTGGTGGCCAGCCGACGCAGCCTAGCTGCGCTGCGTCGGATCCAGCGACGGCTGGCCATCAGAGTCGTCCGGGGATACCGCACGATATCCTACGCGGCGGCCCTCGCTCTTGCGGGGACCGTGCCCTTCGAGCTGCTGGCGGTGGGAGACGCCGAAGTCTTTCGGTCCCTCCGCCAAGCACGCGAGCGGGGCGCGGACCTGTCGGTGTCCGCGGTCAAGGGCCTCCGGCGCCGAATCCGGAAGCGCGCTCGAGCGGAATGGCGCCGCCGCATGTTGGCGGACGGCGGCGCCGCGAAGCGCGCTGTGGGGGCGGTCCTTGCCAACTTCGATCTCTGGCTGGACCGTCCCCACGGGAGGTTGACCTTTCGGTTGACGCAGGTGCTCACGGGGCATGGTTGCTTCGGTGAGTACCTGCACTGGATCGGCGCCGAGGCGACGACGGCCTGCCACGAGTGTGGCGCCGACCGGGACGACGCGCAGCATACGTTGGAGTTTTGTCCAGCGTTCGACGAGCGGCGCGCCGTCCTGGTCGGCCAGATCGGCCCCGACCTCTCGCTGCCAGCGGTCGTCGCGGTCATGCTGGCCAGCGAGAGGTCTTGGGACGCTGTGGCCTCCTTCTGCGAGGACGTCATGTCCCGGAAGGAGGCCTCGGAGCGGGAGCGGGAACGAACCGATCCCGCCCGCCGAGCGAGAGGGAGGAGGGGCAGAAGGCGCACGAACATCCGCGCCGCCCCTCCACCCAGGCCGCACCAGGCGGCCCAGTAGGGGGATCGGTGCGTTCCCCCTGCTATCCCTGTGGCTCGGTCGCAAGGGATCACAGGTGGCGGCAGACGCCGCGTCCCTGCGGTCTCGGGGGACTGCCGGCAGTCGGGGTGGGGGCCCCGACTGTCCACAACACCTGGCAGTCCCCGAGGTGTGCCGCGCCGTTTGTGTCCGGCGGCGCGGCGGAGTTGGGAGGCACGGGAGGGGACGACCACCTGCCCCTCCCGGGAGGTGCCCTCTCATGGGCATGGCGCTAGGCGGGGTCGCGTGAAGAGTTCGAAAGAGTACCCGCGGCCCCGCCGCAGAGCGCCGAGGAAGGACACCGTGTGAGTTTTTAGTGGGTAAAAGCCCCACACTGCCCTGTCTTGTCCCCCAGCAAGCAGGTGCGTCTGTTAGCAGATTTTCTCACACGTTAAAAAAAAAAAAAAAAGGTTAGTTGACTACCGGAGGCGGTTTGGTCCAACCGCTACCCGGCGCGTCCCCAGGTGGCGGATAGGGGAATGTTCAGCAGATATTGCTGGTTAGCTGCGAAATAAGCGCCTCGCGTCGAGGTGACGAATAAGCAGTCGCGGACCAAAATGGTTAACGTGCCAATAGTGGTGTCTCGGCATGTGGGAGGTGGGGCCGGCTAGGAGGCCTTAATACCTCCTGGGCTGGTACTTATGTCTTATATCTTATAGATAGTATGCTTATAGATTTATGTACTTCATTTACAACTTTACCTTATCTTATATATATACTGACCATCTGGTCCGCCGACCTGGGGGTCACGGAGGAGGAGCTGGCCGCGATTATGAAGCGCCTCGCGGCCTTGCCCCCCGCCTCAGGAGCCTGTTCGATGGCTGCCTGAGCGCGGGTGTGTTTCCACCTCGGTGGAAAGAGGCGAGACTCGTCCTCGTCCGAAAGGAGGGTAGGCCCGCGGATTCTCCCTCCGCGTACCGGCCGATTTGTTTGCTGGATGAGGCGGGGAAGCTGTCCGAGCGCGTGCTCGCTTCCCGCCTCTCCAGCCACCTGTCGGCGGTTGGTCCCGACCTGGCCGAGTCCCAGTTCGGTTTCCGGCGGGGGCACTCCGCAGTGGATGCTATTCGCCATGTGAGGGCCCTCGCGGACTCGGCCACCGCCCGGGGCAGGGTAGCATTGGCTGTAAGCCTTGATATTGTCAACGCTTTCAACTCCCTGTCCTGGGCGAAGATACGGGAGACACTGCAATATCACAACGTGCCTCCCTATCTCGGGTATGTCATCCGGGACTACCTATCCGACAGGTGGATAGAGTACCCCGGCCGGTACGAAGTCATCCGGAGGGAGATCCAGTGCGGTGTCCCACAGGGTTCAGTGCTCGGCCCGATCCTGTGGGACATGGCTTACGATGCCGCACTGCGGACCGCCCTGCCCGCAGGCACGAGCGTCACCTGCTACGCAGATGACACGTTGGTGCTCGCCTGCGGGCGGGACTGGACGAGGACGGTCCGACTCGCCGAGGTGGCCGTGGCAGCCGTCGACGCTGGGATCCAGGATTTGGGGCTGGAGATTGCTCCCCAGAAGACCGAGGCCGTTTGGTTCAACAAACGTGCCCGGTCTGGGAGACCTCCCCCCACCTGGATCCACCTTGGGGAGGCCCATGTCCGGGCGGTGGCCGACATACCCTATCTCGGCCTCCGCCTAGACGGATTGTGGCGTTTCGACGTACACTTCGACCGCCTCGTCCCCCGGATGGAGCGGGCAGCGGCAGCTTTATGCCGCATATTGCCCAATCTCGGGGGACCGGACGAGAGGGTCCGCCAGCTATACGTGGGAGTCGTGCGGTTGTTACATCCGGTGCGGTTTCTGGCCTCTTCTTTGGTCCCCCCCTGTCGTGATCTCCTTACGCTAGCACATACCGAGATGCCTGTCGCAAGCGCTGCACCGTCGGCTGTTGCTAACTCGTGTCACGCGGCTTAAGAATTTCGGACACGTGAAACAAAATGCAAGGTAGCCGACAACGGAACTTTCCGCTACCCCGAACCGGCTATATGGGCGAAGCGTTTAGCGAGCGAGGGCAGTTAGATTTTTGGGAACGATCAGAGTAGGTCTTAGTTTTGCGACCGGAACCGTAGCTACGAGTGGACCCGTTAGAGGCATTCCGTGAGGATAGATTCAATTGGTATTGTGTAGTTAGTTTCCGCAACCGCGCGTGTGAAGACAACCCTGAGTTGACTGCCGAGCTGTGGACCTGGCTTAGCCCCTACATGCCAACGAAGCATCAGCACAGGAATCGCCCGAGATAACGAATACCATCCTCCTAGCCGTCCGAGATTACACCACACGTACGACCGACAACAACTCTGCCGTGAGAGCCTACGAGATTTCCCCCTCCTTTGTAATCAGCGAGTCGGTATGTGAAGATTGTAATTGTTCATTAATATTCACATTGAAACATATAAATTGGTTACGCCAGAATTGATGTGAGTACTGATCAGTGTAATCCTTCCCTCCTCTCCTGATAACTACCAGTAGTATACGCAAGGTGCGCTTCAGCGCGTAGAATAGATTTCCGCCCCGTCGGGTCGTAACAAATTTGGTGTCAGAAGTGGGATATTAAAATTATCTTTGCAGAATTTGGCTTAACTTGTGTATACTACTACTCAGTCACCATGCAACATTCGCCCCCCCCCCCTGAGTTGGTGCTCACACCCCGGATTACCGACCTCCTCTTCCTCCTTCTAACCCTCCCTCAGTAAGAGGAAACACTGATTTAAGTGCTACGCTTAGTGGCTTATCTATGGGTGAGCAAGCAAGGGAAATGTATCGCGCATTGGAACGAGACCCGCGTTTTGATCCTAAATTCGTTTCACTGGAGGAATTTGCTTCCGCCGTAGAGTATGCCTTGTTGTACAAGCCTCAAGGCAACGACAAAATTTTTTTTAAACATCTCAAACTTCGACTGGCAGAAGACCCCCGTAATCTGGTAACTAGAAAGGATTGTAGAAATGTAGAGGAACTCCTTAGGACCTTAAAATTTTATTATGCCCCTTGTCGAACTCCGGAAAGTTTAATATCGGAAATACAGTGGTCAAGAATGGAACCCCGCGAAGCGGTAGTATCTTTTATACATAGACTAACTCGGTTACACGCGCAACTTCAAGCTAGTATTCGTGATAATTACGAGAGTTGCTCTGACAGAACGCGACAGACAATCGAGAATAAGGTCCGAAAAGCCTTCGTAAGCGGACTAAGTCCACCAATTTATAGACTAATAATGGCCGACCCCCCGCGCACATTAGACGATGCTTTCGCAGCCGCATTAGAGGCTGAAAGACAATTAAACATGGAGCATTATGACGTGAGACCGAACCTTCCCCGCGCATGGACGCCCGCCCCATTTGACGAAGACAGGCGATGGAGTGAATGGCGAGAACCTAGCCGCGAAATGGAATATGAGAAATGTCCAGTAGCGTATACTGTGTACGCGCGATACGGACCGCAAAGATTTCCTCAACGAGAAAACCGTAGACATTCGCGATTTCAAAGGGATAATGACCAGCCTACACACCTAATGGAACTCCCGAGTAGAAGAAACCGCGTACCGGACAGATTCAGAACGCAAACGCCAATAAGGCAGCGCGATTACTCTCCCTTTGAGAATCGTAACCGCAGACGTGAATATAATTATAATTCACCGCCGAGGGAACGTGACGCGATGCGCTACGACAATCGGAATTTAAGGCACCCCAATGGACGCTCCCGTCTCAGACCGCGTACGAATTTTAATTCGGGAGACAATTTAACGGATCGAGAGATGGAGCGAAATCGCCCGGAAGGCGCGCGAGATGAGCAACTCGCACAGATAATAGAGTTGCTGCGCGAAAAAAAACCGTACACGTAATAGGTTAAGAAGGCAGTCACCGGAACGCGATAATTTAAACTTCAACCGCGCTCGATCGTAAGCTCGCGTCGAAACGAGCGCGCTTTCTCTTGAATAGTAAAAAGAGACGAAAGCCGAGAACTATGCGCGGATATAGACCGCGCCTCTTGTCCGCGAATTCATGTTAAGGCTGAAGAGCTAATCAATGGACAAGGAAAATTCATTATTGATTCTGGATCGGCTTTAAATTTGATTAAATCAAGCGTTATCGACCCGGGGATACACAGATTAACCAGGGAACAATTAACCGTAGAAGGTATAAAAGGCGAGCTCCTCACGCGCGAAGCTTTCCGTGTTTATATAAGCGGTAGCCCGACCATACTGTATATAGTGCATCATCCGAATTTGCCGGAAAAGGTCGCGGGCCTCCTAGGAAATCCGTACCTCCTGCAAGAAAGAGCCCTAATTTCATATTATCATAGGGCAATCCTTAGACCAGAAAATCAAGCTAGTCCCATAATTTTGTCAAACATAGAAGAAATAGAAAGGGCACTAGCAATTCAAAATGATTATAAAAGAGCTACACCAGATTATTTGATGGGGCTGCTTGCATTAGGTAGTAACGCGGACTACGACACCGCTGACCAAGTAGAGTCGGAATGCGAGACCGGCAGGCCACCGACCCCGCTCTCCGACGAGCAACTTCTTGAGGACGTAAATGGAGATTTCGGCGATTATAAAATTATAGAACTGCCTCCTAAAAGAAAATTAAGCGCTATAATGCAATGCCTACGACTAAAACACGTGGATAGCACATCTCGCAGTTTAATCGAAAATATCGTAATAGAACATGCGGATAGATTTTTTTATACCCGGGGACCCACTGGGAAAGACTGACGCGGCAATGCACCATATTCCGTTAACAGACAATACTCCTGTATTCACTCGACAATACCCCTTCTCACGGGATCAAGACCAAGAAATTCGGAAGCAAGTCTTAAACCTAGAAGAATTAGGGGTAATTCAACCATCAAAATCTCCATACAATTCGCCCCTTTGGATTGTACCTAAAAAAGCGGATTCGGAAGGAAATAAACGCTGGCGAATGGTGGTCGACTTTAGGAAATTAAACGCAAAAACAATCGACGATCGGTTCCCATTACCCCGAATCTCAGACATTCTTGATAGACTCGGAGGCGCAAAATATTCCTCCGTCTTCGACCTGGCCAATGGCTTTCATCAAATCCCCATGGTCCCTGAGGATCGTGGAAAAACGGCTTTTTCCACTCCAGAGGGTCATTATGAATACGTTCGAATGCCTTTTGGATTAAAAAATGCTCCGGCAACTTCCCAAAGGTTAATGAATGAAATATTAAAAGGATTAATAGGAACTGAGTTATATGTTTATCGAGGAGCATGGTAGAATATCTATCGAGGTTATATATCTATCGAGGAGCATGGTAGAAGGCTCAGAAATTTTTCCCATCGACTTCGGGAAAATAACCTTACATTGCAAACAGATAAAGCGGAGTTTTTCAAACAAACGGTTACCTATTTAGGTCATATCATTACACCTGGCGGCGTAAAACCAAAACCGGAAAAAGTCAAGGCGGTAGCTGAATTTCCAACTCCAACAAATAAGAAAACGGTAAAGCAATTCCTAGGTTTGGTAAATTACTACAGACGTTTCATACCAGAGCTATCGAAACGTGCTAAACCTTTAACCGAGTTGACAAGCACAAAAAAGGCATTCAGCTGGTCGGATAGACACCAACAAAGCTTCGAGGACCTCATGCAAGCTCTCTGTGGAGAGCCAGTCTTGAGGTATCCAGATTTTGAGAAGCCCTTTATTATCACCACGGATGCATCAGATATAGCGGTCGGTACCGTGCCCTTCGAGCTGCTGGCGGTGGGAGACGCCGAAGTCTTTCGGTCCCTCCGCCAAGCACGCGAGCGGGGCGCGGACCTGTCGGCGTCCGCGGTCGAGGGCCTCCGGCGCCGAATCCGGAAGCGCGCTCGCGCGGAATGGCGCCGCCGCATGTTGGCGGACGGCGGCGCCGCGAAGCGCACTGTAGGGGCGGTCCTTGTCAACTTCGATCTCTGGCTGGACCGTCCCCACGGGAGGTTGACCTTTTGGTTGACGCAGGTGCTCACCGGACACGGGTGCTCCGGTGAGTACCTGCACCGGATCGGCGCCGAGGCGACGGCGGCTTGCCACGAGTGTGGAGCCGACCGGGACGACGCGCACCATACGCTGGAATTTTGTCCAGCGTTTGACGAGCGGCGCGCCGTCCTGGTCGGCCGGATCGGCCCCGACCTCTCGCTGCCGGCTGTAGTCGCGGTCATGCTGGGTAGCGAGAGGTCCTGGGACGCTGTGGCCTCCTTCTGCGAGGACGTCATGTCCCGAAAGGAGGCCGCGGAGCGGGAGCGGGAACGCACCGATCCCGCCCGCCGAGCGAGAGGGAGGAGGGGCAGAAGGCGCACGACCATCCGCGCCGCCCCTCCTCCCGGGCCGCAGACGGCGGCCCAGTAGGGGGATCGATGCGTTCCCCCTGCTATCCCTGTGGTTCGGGGAGAAAGAATACGTCCACAGTAGCCCCTGCTTGTCGTAAGAGGCGACTAAAAGGGGAGGGAGGTGCGGTGGAGGCGAGCGGGTGGATCACCCGCCCGCGATGACCCTCCACCCGGAGGTCGGCAGCGGTGCCAGAGAATGGGGGGTGTCCTCGATACCCTCCGTTGGGCTCCGCTGCCGCGACCGGCCGGTAAATCCGCGGCTCTTCGAGCTAAGGTGCGGTCGGTCGCGAGGGACCGCAGGTGGCGGCGGACGCCGCGTCCCTGCGGTCATGGGGGACTGCCGGCTGTCGGGGTGGGGACCCCGACTGTCCACGACACCTGGCAGTCCCCGAGGTGTGCCGCGCCGTTTGTGTCCGGCGGCGCTGCGGAGTTGGGAGGCACGGGAGGGGGCCACCACCTGCCCCTCCCGGGAGGTGCCCTCTCAAGGGCATGGCGCTAAGCGGGGTCGCGCGAAGAGTTCGCAAGAGTACCCGCGACCCCGCCGCAGAGCGCCGAGGAAGGACACCGTGCGGTTTTTAGTCGGTGCGAGTCCGACACTGCCCCGGCTCACTCCCATTTGAGCCGGGGCGTGTATAATGCATTTTCCGCACGTTAAAAAAAAAAAAAAAAAAAGATATAGCAGTCGGTGCTATTTTAAGCCAAGGTAAAATAAGACAAGACCCGCCCATCGCATACGCATCTAGGGTACTCACGGAAGCTGAACAAAATTACTCAACTACCGAAAAGGAATGCCTTGCAATAATTTTCGCGCTCAATTATTTTCGAACTTACATATACGGCCGAAAATTTACACTGGTCACCGATCGTCGACCCTTACAATTGCTATTTTCAATTAAAAACCCAGTCTCGCGCCTAGAGCGCTGGAGAATTCTTCTCGCGGATCACGACTATGAAATTGTATACAAACCCGGACGGGTGAACGCCAACGCGGACGCCTTATCGCGTAGTCCTATATTACAAGCGTACCCCATTTTACCGCGGGAGGAAGAACCAAGTTCGAGCTCACCAACGATAGGTGAGCGAGTAAGGGCTCGAAGGGCAGCACAACCAAGACCTAATTACGAAGAACCCCCATCATTAATTATGGAAGAGAATATTGATGAAATTCTTCATACACCCGAAGAGCAGAACGAACAAATAGCTGACTTGGAAAATATACAGCTTGAGTCTTGACCGTTCGCAACATCACCCGAACCGAACACCGACAATGGTAGTAATGATGATAGCGACCTCCCTCTTTTTGATACGTCAAACCGTTCTTATCCTAACTTCACGTAAGCGCAAATACGATACCTGCAAGAACTAGACTCTGAGCCTGAAGTATTCGAAGAACAACAATCCGGCAAGATACAACTAACACCGAAAAGGTCAACAAAACGGGTCTCGTTCAGGGTACCGGAAGTGCTAGAGAAATTGGACGTCCCACAATCTACGATGATAGAAGAAGAACATGAAGTGGATCTACATCAAAAAGAGGACATTTCTCACGAAAAGCAGGAAAAACAAGGACTCACGCAAACGGATATATCCTCAAATATTTATGGTCATGACACATTATTACAAAGATCCGTATCTCAACTTTCTACCAAACGGGTGGAGACACAACCAAATTATGCAGCTAAATGCAGAATTTCAATAACAAACGAAACATTAACAAGCGTCCCAGACATTTACGCTCATTTTATATCCGCGGACCGTATATTCACTAGTGAGATATGTAAAACCTTGGAGGCACTCGAGCTCTTTCAGGAAACCGTAATATTCACTGAACCCATAACAAAAGGGCGTGTGATCGCAACAAAAAATGGCGAATATACAACCTTCAGTGTTGTCGGTGCCACCAACTTTTATCACAAAATGACACTCGAGGATCTAGAAATATCCCTGAGGTCACTTAGACACACTTTAGAAAATAGCAAAATTAACAGCTTCTGTATAGCTGTACATGAAGAAAATTTGCATGACCTTAATGCAGAAACCCTCCATACATATCTACTTTATACATTCCGGGACATTGCAGTTAAAATTACTATTTGCACCGGCTCAATAAAGCACCCCACAATAGAGGAACGCGAAAGAATTATAAGCGAGAATCATGATAGCCTAGTAGGAGGACACAAGGGTGTTACTAAGACTTACAAACGCATTCGAGGACATTTCAATTGGCCAAAAATGAGACAAGATATAGAAGAATACATTAGGAAATGCCCGAGTTGTCAAGAGCAAAAACTGGTTCGTATAAAAACTGGAGAACCAATGTTAATCACGGACACGCCGGCTAGACCATTCGATAAGGTTGCGCTGGACACCGTGGGGCCACTGCCTATTACCCCAAGTGGTAATCGACATATCCTGACGATACAGTGCCAATTATCAAAATTCTGTATGGCCATACCTTTGCCTAACATACAGGCTATCACTGTTGCTGACGCCCTCTCGCGTTACTTTATAGCAATTTTGGAGCCCCTCGAGTCATCTTAACGGACAAAGGAAAAACATTCATTAATAACCTATTACATGGCGTTGCCCAACAATTCCGGATTAATCACATCACTACATCAGGCTATAGACCACAAACAAACGGAGCTTTGGAAAGAAGCCACATTGTATTAACAGAATATCTGAAACACTATCTGGAAAAACAGGAAGTTTGGGACATATTGCTACCTTTCGCCACATACTCTTATAATACCTCGGTACACGAGGCAACAAATTTCACACCCTATGAGGTGGTATTTGGACAACTGGCCCGTGATCTATTCACACCACTAAACGAAAACGAACTACTGACGTACCCCCAATACGTACAAGACTTGATACAGCAACTAGACAAAATCAGACAAATTACGCGGGAGAACATAAATAAAAGTAAAATACGCTCAAAATCATATTATGACAATAAATGTAAAGAAGTAAAATTCTCACCAAACGATTTGGTCTATGTTTTAAAAGAACCACGTACCGGGAAATTAGAGCCTCATTATGAAGGTCCGGAAAAAATCTACGATGTTACAGATCAACATAATGCAATATTAATTGATGACAAAGGGCAGCATATTACAAAGCATTTCGACAAGTTGAAACATGCTCATATCAGGAAACCTCCTTCGAAACCTAACATTTAATACACCATTGTACGCAACACTATTTTCTCATCAAGCAAATTCCTCTAACAAAACGAGAGTAAGAACACATTTACCTATATGAAATATATACATATGAAATTAAGATATAGCTATATACAGGGTGTAACGCAACCCTCTGCAAATATTTTAAGGGGTGATTCTACAGGCCAAAATAAAGCGAAAATCAAGAATGAAAATTTTGCATTTGGGGCTTTGTTAATAAGATACCGATGTTTAAAAAAACGCGGTGAAAACGCCTGCCGGTAGGCAATTTGACGGACAGCGGCTCGAGTCCGGCAGCTGCGTTCAGTGGTAGTCATTCGCTACATGCAAGAGAAACCATGACCTACCGCACCGCGTAATCTGACACCCAAAAGGCACACGTTTTACGATGTACAGCATTCAACCTGCTTACTTGTAAAAATCCACATGGGCATATCAAAACCCACCCAATGGGATTATCAAGTAAAGAGGGTGATGGCCTTCAGTCAACAATTTTCTTCTCAAACACCAAATACACATGCACCACGATTGTCACGGCCGCGAATGTCTATGCGTACACACGACTGTCCCATCAGCGAGTGTCCACGATTTGCACTAAACTTATTATTCCAGGAGGTGTGCCTCGCGTCCACCATCCGCTTGAAGATAGTGGTTCAACTCTTTCACGCAAGTCGTGTCACAATTTCCGAAAGTCTGTTATTATTGTCAGAGGACATTATCATGTTAGCGTATTTCGCAAATGTACAGGAACTGTTGGACATGTGGTACCACTATCACCGCACGTAACCGATTGTAACAAACAGTAGCTTTAAAATTCAGATTGCGTATCTAGAAATTGAAATAATCAAGTTATAAGAACCAAACTAAATTAAAAAACGAAAGTAATAACAATTGAAATAAACGCAATATTAAATACTAGAACTTAAAGTACAACTGGAATGTTTAAACCGTTCCGTATTCAACGTCGTACAAGCAGCAACTGTCTCGATCGTCTAGAAATAACGATCACCGATGCGTGCCGAATCGTCGCGAGTCGTATCTACGGAAAGTGTTTGGAAGTATTTGTTATTCTTTCGGCCGTAGAAAGGGGCAACAGTGTTGCCCTATCGACGACTCGTGACGATTCGGCATGCATCGGTTGAACATTATTTCTAGACGATCGAGGCAGTTGCTGTTTGTACGCTGTTGAATACGGAATGGTTTAAACATTCCAGTTGTACTTTGAATTTTAGTATTCGGCATAGATTTAATATTGCATTTAGTTCTATTGTTATTACTCTCGATTTTTAATTAAGTCTAATTCTTAGAACTTGATTATTTCAATTTCTAGATACGCAATCTCTATTTTAAAGCTACTTTTTGTTACAATCGGTTACGTGCGGTGATAGTGGTGGTGCCAAGTGTCCAAAGGGTCGTGTACATTTGCGGAATACGACTACATGATGATGTTCTCTGACAATAATAACAGACTTCCAAAAACTGTAACACGATTTGCGTCAAAGATTGAATCACTGCATTCAAGCGAGTGGTGGACACGATGAACATCTCCTGGAATAATAAGTTTAGTGCAAATCTTGGAATCGCGATCTTCGTGTGCTGCAAATTTCTGTGTTGTAGGGTGTATTGTGAACAATCGCGGACGGGACAATCGCGTGTACGCATAGACACTTGCGCACCGAACAATCGCAGTGCATGTGTATTTGGTTTTTGAGAAGAAAATTGTGGACTGAAGGCCGTCACCCTCTTTACTTAATAATCTCATTGGGCGGGTTTCGATATGCCTATGTGGATTTTTACAAGTAAGCAGGTTGGATGCTATACATCGTAACGCGTGTGCCTTCTCAGATTTCACGGTGCGGTAGGTCATGGTTCCTGCGGCGTCGTAGTGAATGACTTCCACTGAACGCAGCTGTTTGACTCGAGCCTCACGCGTCAGATTGCCTATCGGCAGGCGTTCGGATGCCGTTTTTTTAAACATCGATATTTCGTTAACAAAGCCTCAAACGCAAAATTGCCACTCTTGATTTTCGCTTTATTTTGGCCTGTAGAATCACCCCTTAAAATATTTGCAGAGGGTTTGCGTTACACCCTGTATATCATTGTAGTACCTATCATTTATTGTTAACATTGTACCGAGTAGACGCAAAAGTAAAAGGGCTGCATAATAAACTTAAAAAGTAGGTCCAAGAAATACGGTTCAACCGTGTTCTATCAGAATATTACATGGTTCTAAAAGCATTAAAGATCATCCTCATTTACATTCATATCCACAAGATTAAAGAAACTCTTCTTTAACTGTGAATAGGATCATTTAGTCGTATACTAATCTTGTCGATA